>OMKL01000220.1:2110-15959 GCA_900302295.1 Parasudis fraserbrunneri
CGCGTTGGAAACACGGAGACATGTGCTGGCCTCTGAGGGGACCTTAGCACTGCACGCTAATTCAAGGGCAACTCACTCACAGCGCTTTGTGTGTGTGTGTGTGTGTGTGTGTGTGTGTGTGTGTGTGTGTGTATGTGTGTATTTGGTTGGCACTGGCTTTCTAAACTCCATGGTAGATAGATCATTTATCATCCTCCCCAGCCTGTACACACACAAAAACAATTAAGGGACATCAATCAATCAAACCAACACAAAAACATAGCCACAAGGAATACAACACAGTAACAAGAACACGAATCAATTAAATGTCACCGCTACAGTTTGTTGAGGGCAGAGGGCACAAAGCTCTTACTGTAGCATGCTTTTTTATTTTTATTTTGTATTGTATCTGCGGCCAGGTGGGAGCAGAGTGAAGCATGAGTTCAGGGGGTGGATGGGGTGGTGGGCTATGATCAGTGCTTTGCGTGTGATGGCAGTGTCAATGAGGGCTGGTCCGTTAAATCAGAACAGCACTGGTGTGGCAGGTGTTGCTGCTCTCATTGGACTGTGAGAATACTTGTCCTACTTGCGTCATCATCTGATAAGATGCGAGCAAGCATGTACTGTATGTATGTGTGAATCTGAGCGAGGGGGAGAGAGAGCGTAACGGAGAGAAGACAGAGGATGTGTGATATTCTGCAAGTGAATGTGAGGCGATGGTTATCTCCTGTCCTGCTCTCTGTTCTGGTAAATACCTTACAGTTGGACTCCCTTGAGCTTATTCACTGTAAATGAACCATGTGTGTGTTTGTGATATATCCTTGACGCCTTTTTGCGTGTAAAGTAGGTGGTCCAGTGGCTCGGTTCAAGATAGGCGCAATCAGGAGCCATTTGGAGCATTCCTGAGTCTGTCGGTGAGGCCTATGCTGGAGTCTCCCACCTTCAGCCTTGTGTGTGATGATGCTATGTATGGCAATGGTTACACTTGTCATTTAAATGCGATTTTTGCAGTCTGATCATAAAGATCTGATGTTGTAAGATCGCATTGCTGTGTGCCCACACGCCTGTTACACGTCTCCTGTGGCTGGATTGGGGTCCGCAATAGTTTTGCCTGCTTTTCCTCTCCATGTCTTTACATTGCTCATATGCACATTGTGGCTGCACTATGTCCAAATTCAGTGGAAATCTGATAACAATGCAAGCTTGACAACCTCGGGACACAGTCTGGGTCACTGGATCACAACGCAAGCAAAACTGGATCTGGTACTGTCCAGACCTGACAGTTAAAGTGTCCCAGAGTCATCTGATCAGATGATAAAATTCACACTGAAATAATAAGTGCAACCATAGCCTATGTCAACAGTAGAGTTGGGAAGTAAATAAAGGCAAATGGCTTTAACTGTGTTAAGAGTTCTATTATCGTAGTGACACGGACAAACATTATTCTAAAAATGTATCTCCTGTCCAACCAAAGGTATTGTTGGTAGAAAAGCAAATAGTATATTATTATTATTATTATTATACTATCTACTTTTGTACCAACAATACCTTTGCCAGGGCAGGAGATAAACAGGTTTGTTTTACTACTTACACAAATCTATGTGAAACTGTACAATTTCATGCAGGTAATATGTAACGGATTAAGCCTAAATTTTTAAAGTAACCAGACACACTTCCTAACCAGATAGATATGTCTGCCAGTCAATACCTCATATCCTCCCCCTATCCACTAATCTGTCAGGCAAACAAGCCCCCCCTTCACACCTCCTGTACTTAAGTTTCAAACCCCAACTCCTTATCATCTTCTCCCAACCCTGCCCATCCTTCCTCCGTTCCTAACCAGTATTGTCACTAAATGTCCTGTACTTATCAACCCAGAACACCGCTCAACAAGGAGTAGTTACCAACAAAACAGGAGTCCAGTCTGAATAAGATGATGTTGTCAAGTGTTCTAACTATTATAATGCTGAGAGGCTAGAGAGCTACACTGCTCCTCCAGGCTCTTATTTCCTCTATGAAGTGGTGCCATCATGTGGACATCCAGGGAGAAATGAGGCTGGTAAATGTGTGCCAGTGCTGCTAATATCAGTGGAAGTTGGCACATCAAACACCTCTTCCCAACTGGGCAGCTGTTTAGTGTAAGGAGCAGGCCCGGCTGAGCTGAACATTTATGGCAAGGGTCCAGTGTTATTGGTAAGGGACTGATAAGTTGGCTAGTCTGTTAGAGGCAACAAGAAGCACAATAAATGGTCACAGAAGAGATTGAAAAGGTTATGCGGCAATGATTTAAGATTTCATTTATTTAGTCCTGCTCTGCTGCTTGAAAATATAAAAAACAAAATAAAATGTATTTTACAATAATACAGTAAAAAGTGACTAGACAGTCACACTGGTATCAGAAACATTAAGCCAAATATGTATATACCAGTACATATTGGTTTTCAAAATGGAAATATATTAAAATCCTAACACAACAAACAAGAAAGTGAGTCAAAAACTTTTTTCCCTAACAATCATGCTGTTGACAGGGAGCTGGGCGAGCAAGTCTCTAAAGGCCCCCCTCTTCTTTGGCCCTTGCTGCTTGGGCATGGTCTTTGCTGGCTTGGGGGTTTCCATGGTGACTGAGGAGGGAATCACCTGAAGGGTTATGTCATCACACTGTTGCCAAAAGTCCTCTTGTTCACTACCATTCTCAGGACCAGGGTCGCTATTGAAACCTTCGCTGAAGTGAAGACTATCATTCTGAGGGCGGGGGTCACTGTGGAGACGCCGCTGCTTTGCGAGGCGTGGGCCCTGGGCCTGGACAGATCTGGACCTTTTCCCCCTCCTCCTCTGGGTCCTCCTCCTCCCACTCTTCACAGATGTCTTGACACATGTCCTCAAGTTCCTGAAACACATACAACAGCTACAACACGTTGGCCTAATTTAGAGAAGCAGCCTTTTGGCTAGAAGGTTGTTGGTTGGAATTCTGGACCAGCAGGAAAATCTGGGTTCAGGAAGTGAATAAGTAATGCCAGAGAGACAAATCCTGAAGCTGTTCCATAGACAGTGAATAATGGAACTGCTTCTAGAACACTATGACAATTCTACTGGGATATGAGTATTTTATAATTCAGAGCTGTAAGGCCTACATTAAAATAAAACTAATTTAGATGTAATCGCTCAAACAAAAATTCCATGAGCCCACAAAGTCAGTTTCTAATTCACTGTTGAACAGACCAACTCCAAAAAGTGTCATTTGATGACATCAAATTCAAGTCTTGATGCTCCGATTTCCAGCTTAGGGAGACAGTTGTCTCGGTTTATTGATACTGGCTTAACTGTCCGAGATCACTGAATTAGCAACATTTCTGTTTTAGTGTGGATTTTCCCTTTAAGTCATCATAAAGAGAACATAAAAAAATAAAGTGTATTTTATTTCCAGCTTAGAGAGATGTTTATAGATACTGATTGAACTGTCCAATATCATAGGTTTGTTTTAGGGTGGATTTCCCCATATATATATATATATATATATATATAAAATTTTAGAAAACATTCCCAGGACTGGAACACACGACTTCCGTGGGTTTTCTAGGTTTACATGGCAGTAGGAACCCTGTGTGTGTGTGTGTGTAATATGTCTACATACTGCACATTACCTCTGTAGGAAAGTGTGTGGTCTAGAGCAGGCTGTCTGCTCGCTCTCCTCCATACACTGGTCAACCTGCTTCTCATCGAGTCTGCTCCTAATATGAGGTAAATGGGTCGAAAGCCTCCTGGAAAAACGGTCAACATGGCAAAGGGTGGACCATCTGTATTTCTGTTTATAAGACCAGATGTAGGCGAGATCTTTTACCAGAGTGTTTTGAGAATTATTTCATACTCAGAAGTACAACAATATAATACCCGGCAAGCAAATCATCTACAAATCTACAAAATCGGCATTGGGGCCAAAAAGCTCATATCGGCCTGGCCCTAACACACACACACAAACAAATGTACCTTATCATGTGATGCAATCTATTTGGCCTCCAAATTTTCAGCAGCATCCATTGGTCACATGTCAAGGAGGAAGGATCTGATGAACAAATCAGAGAGGAGATTTGTACACTTACTCAGTAAGCCATAGGGGTGTGCCCATGCTACTTTTACAATACAAATAATACCAATACTGAGTACTTGAAGAGATAGTTTTGATATTTTGGAGATTAAGTTGTATGAAATACTTGCCAGTAGTGTAGTCGATGCAAAGCTATTAGCTTACTTACAGAGTCCCGTGGTTGGAAGTCTGTCCGGGGTCCGACTACATTATTGGCAAGTATTTCATACAACTTAATCTCCAAACTATCCCATTAACATTAGGTATTGGCCAATACTTAGTACCAATCAAATCCATTACTTTTAATTAACAATTTAGCCTTAGACCATTGGTTTGGGGTCACTGGACAAAAATTATTGAGATAGAATCATCTATTATCCATAAGAGAAATCGATCATACTTTTGTGAGTGAAAACGGCAAAAAAAGTTGCACTTCTTCACCGATTTCTGAAAATTAAATGTGGATCTTGGAATTGGATCTTACTGGGAAAATGCGTCAACTCCTATTTTCTAGCCTGTATCGCCTGATAACCGATACCCCTAGTAAGCCCATACATTGTACTTACATAAGTGAAGACGGTGTTGAGTGTACATGCTCACCATTGTCTACGAGCGGCAGCCTCATCTTCTTCCTTGCCTTTTGGTAGAGTTTCTGACAGTCAGAGCACAGGCCCGGGGGACTACTGCGCTTCATGGGACAGTTTGTAGGTGGGGAGGAGGGACCGGAGCCGGTGGTTTCCAGTGAGCAGTGGGAGACCTCTCCTAGCTCGGTCACTTCCTCGCCCTCCTCCCCTTCTAGTGGCCTTACTTCATTTTCATCCGCCACGGGGTCTGCGTCCCACTCGTTCTCAGCGAGGTCAATGAGGTCACGGTCTGTCCCTTCATCGGATATGACAATGTTGACACACGGGTCAGCGTTGGCGGTCCAATCGTCCTCCGGCTTGGTCTGCCGGCTACCTCTCACCCTGCGCCGGACAATGCCCTTGCTAGGACTGGGACTGACCTGAGATTTCGTGGAGGTCTTTTTCAGTTTG
Source organism: Parasudis fraserbrunneri (assembly GCA_900302295.1). NCBI lineage: Eukaryota > Metazoa > Chordata > Actinopteri > Aulopiformes > Chlorophthalmidae > Parasudis > Parasudis fraserbrunneri. The sequence goes on from OMKL01000220.1 coordinate 7,205, forward strand.
GAGTAGTGTGTGGAACGCATGGTACCTTTCCACTTTACATAGTATTCCAGAGTTACCTGGGAGAGAGGGGTGTAAAGTCACTAAGTATTTTTACTAAAATACTGTACTTGAGTTCAAATTTTAGGTATTTGTACTCCAGTATTTCCATTTAAGGGGACTTTTAAATGTTTACTCCTCTGCATTTTAAAGCAAATATCCTACCCTTTACTCCACTACAAGTACAAATAGTTCTTACTTTTCATTAATGGGTTTGCAAAACATGCAATTCATTCATAAAGGTATGTGCTTTTTTAACTTTGAGCCAGCAAACTTAAAAGAGGAAGCCATCAGGGGGCAACAAAACCTTTTAGCTTAGCCTACATATATCACTGTATCAAAGATGGAATGGTTGTTTGTACTGACATACTGGTATGAGGACATTATGTTGAAGAAGCATTTTCACTTACAATACTTGAATATATTTGATATCAAGTAATTCAATACTTTCATTTGAGTAGTTTTTGAAAGGAAGCCTTTTACCAGAGTACTACTCTATCAGGGTATTTCAACATTTACTTAAACGGTGTAAATGATTTGGGTAGTTCTTCCACGACTGGGAGAGAACAAATTAAATTAAGCAAAGACAAGGACACATTCTAAACTGCAGCAATGTGGCACCTAAATAACTGTAGGACTGTGAGTTGTTAGTTGTGAGTTATAAGTTAGTTAGCTGTGTGTACACACTTTTTGTTTGTGATTCTGACAGCTTCTCTTCACTTTCGACTAAACTTGTGTTCACATAAAACATCTGAATGTACAGTTTTGCTGGAGTCCTACACTGTTGTGATGTGAATGTGTGAGTAATGTCAACCTTGTAGAAGCCCTCTGCTTCTAGGCCTTTGTTTGTTGCAGACCTGAGAACATAGTCATACATAATGTTAATTTAGCTAACATTCACTGAAAAGTTGTAACCTAACAACACAGTAACAATATTTAAATACACAAAAAAGTGGCTACGTTTTCTGCCAGAACTTTAAAAAGGAATTTGATACTATATGACAAGAGCTGCCGGCCGGTCGCAGCAATTAATTATTGGGTGAGTATTGAGTACACACGCCGCGGGGGTGAATACCTTCAAGGAATTGCATTGAGTGATCTATGCCAGGCCCATGGCTGTGCTGTTGCAGCTATGGGCTGTATATGGAATACATGCAATGTATGGAATATAAGCCATTCTAGGGCTACGGTGCGACCAATGACGACACAGATTTGATTAAATCTCCTGTATCCATTTATATAGTTCAATGATCCCATCTAGCAACTACCAAACTGCAGGAGGTCGGACGTGATTTCACTCGGGAGATATTGCACGACACCGGTTAGGACACACTCAGCAGCAGCAATGCGTGGCACCAAAAAAGTAACGTTATTCGTTGTATTCTCGTTATGTTTTGCCATACAATATGCCCCGACGCCACAGGTCATTGGCCACGATTGTCACCTGCTATTTGGTTAGAATCACATGTGGTTTGCGACCAATATGTCTGCGATCGAATACTATGAATAGGACTCCTATTACGTTATTTTTGTTAACGTTAGCTATCGCTACATTACTTACGTCGTCTCGAACCGTTCACAATTTATCTGTTTGGAAATTTTCATCACCATACCCTTCTCACTCGATTGCATGATGCAAACAGAAAAACTACCATAATTTAGCCGCGATACAGGCAACTGTTGCTACCCTAACACTAGCTAACATAGCTAATGCTAGCCGACAAAGTATTTCCCTCCACCCAACAAACCGACAAAACGAGCACTACGCGCGACTGCCCTGTGGTTTCTTGAACTAATCACGCGCCCGTCAGAAAACATATATGGAAAGAGCAAAATACCGCTAGCGTGATTCTTCTTCTTCTTCGTCGTCGTCGTCGTCGTCTTCTTCTTTTTCTTCTTCTTCTGTTTTTTAAGGACGGCTGGTTGGTTTCCAACATTTAAGGCGCATTACCGCCACCTACAAAGCTGGAGTGTGAACTAGAGTTTTATTCCCATAATCGTAAAGAAAGAAAGGAAAAAGCAAGATAAAACCAAATCCTGTTTAGTAACTGTATCTCTCTCAAGTAATTGAGGAGAGATATAATGTTTCCAGGTGATGTGTTAAAGAAAAGTTTCAAATTTGCTTAATTTAACCCTACTCATTAAATGGTGACTTGTCTCTCTTTCTATTGAGTATTCATCACACTGAAATAAAATATGTTGTAGGCCTACTGATTCTCTTTCCTGCCAATAATCACACATCCCAGTTGGATGTTGGCATTACCTTGGATGTGGCCTCTGCCTGCTGTCGTGCACAACCCTGGCACTGTGCCCATGGCACTAAAGCCAAACCAGATCTCCTTCAGATCTTCATCAATCTTGCCCCTGTTCTCATATTGTCAGCAATAAAGATCTGTTAAACTTTATCTTGGTTTGAAATGTTAGTAACTGAGTCTCTCTCTCTCTCTCTCTCTCTCTCTCTCTCTCTCTCTCTCTCTCGGACTTTGAACACACACACAGAGATCTCTGCTAATCTGCAGAGAAATTCCACCGAACAAAGAAACTAGGTTGAAACGACAGGAAGAGGACAGAAAGACAAAAAACAATAAGGACCATCAATTTCATGAAGGTGCATGAGGGGGCAAAAGTCTCTAAATTTGCATTGGATTTCTCTGTTTTATATTCAGAGAGAGGCATAGAGAGATATGTGGAAATCAGCAGTGTTTGGGTGTATACTTCTGAGCATGACCATGGAGGTGAGCGGGGCCGAAGAGGTTGTGGGGAGCCAGTCTTCAACAGAAAACACAGTATCTGAGGGTAAAGTGCATACTGGGAAGACAAAGACTGGCGTCCATGGCAGCACTCTTGCTAGTGTAACTGGTTTCACTGGTCGTCTACTGGTGGTACCTATGGACGGGAGCCACTGGGTGGGTATGAAAGCTGTTGCCCAGGAGTTGGGTCGCCGCGGACACCAGGTCACTGTGGTGATCCCTGAGATCAGCATGCGGATGGGTCCTGGCAAACACTACACCACAATAACATATCCTGTCCCATATGGCAAGGCAGAGGTTGATTCTATATTAGCCATGCATACAGAAATGATGCGTATGTTATCTTCAAACTCTCTTATGGAAAAGATCAACCATCGCTTTTCTACAGTCAAGAAAATAACTGGCTTCATACACACCACTGCTGAAAGTCTGCTGTTCAACACAAGCCTCATCTCTCATCTGTCACAACAGGTGAGGTTGTGTGTGTTAAAGTGAAGGAAAGATTATGTGTTTTCCTCCTTACTGCTGACACTAAGGTATTTATTTCTGATATGACTATATCTCTAATTTGGACTCTGTCCCCCCTCTATCCTCTCTCTCTCTCTCTCTCTCCATCTGCAGGGGTTTGATGCTGTATTTACAGACCCTATGGTTCCCACAGGCTCACTGATAGCCAGGAAGTTAGGTGAGCATTTCTGTCTGTGCAACAACACGAAATACAACATGGAAATATCGACAGAATGCCAACTGTATAAGTTGGCTTGACAAAGCTTACTGATATTGTAATTGCCTTTTTTTGTCATCACTGGTCCTCCTACAGCTTTGAAGCTACCAGCTGCAAAATTGCTGGGCATCTTCAGGGTATGCCTGTGGGGTGTGCTTGTGCTTTTTGTACGGATAGTTTAACTTACACATAATGTGTGCATGTGTGTGTCTCATTATCCCTCTTTCTTGAACCCCCTTCAGGACTTCCTTCCATCAATTTACTGCGAGGGATTCCCTGTGCCTTAGATATGAAGTCTGCAGCCTGCCCCTCCCCTCCCTCATATGTCCCTCGCTTCTTCACTCGACTCTCAGATAAAATGAACTTCAAGGAGAGAGTTATTAACACGTTGGTGAGCACATACAATACTTTGATTCAAACATGTGTGAATTCGCCCGCATACACATAGGGTTGGGATCAATTCAGTTTAAATCCAATCAATTAAAAATTCAAACAGAAATGACTGTTAACTTGCTGATGATGGAACATTCTTTTTTTTCTTTTTTTTCTTAAGGTTGGATAATACAACCTTTTCATGCCAAAAGTTTTTTAGTATTTGAATTTGAAAGAAAATCCGCTTCCTGGAGTGAATGAAGGATGAGAATTGATCCCAGCCCTGATATACACATTCATGCACAACCACACTGTATATGCTTCACAATAGGGGGCCATGGCCAAGTCACATCAGTTTTTGGTGTATGTGTCACATTGTCAACTTCAGCTTCACCATAGTCTGTTAAGATTCAGCTGAAACAATGGCAATTGTTTAACCAAACAAAAAATGTAACCCTGTGGTCAAGCGTTAACGTGACTGATTTCCTATTTATTAATGTATCACACATGGTCCTATAGGTGAGCATGATGGAGCCGTTGCTGTGCCGACTGCTGTATTGGCACTTTGATCAAATAGCCTATCAATTCCTGGGAGAGAATGTGGGCATTGCTGAAGTGCTGTCAGACTCTGCTATCTGGTTGATGAGGTAACATAGTTTATTTGTCACATACACAACCCCCCAAGACTGTGCGTGCATCAATAGAAAAAATATAACTATATAAAATAAATGAATAAAACTATATATTAGCACCGGGTGATATGGAAAAAAATATCATATTGCGATTCTTTTGACAGATATTGCAATAGCGATATGATTCACAATATTATGAGGAAATGGTATTCATCATTCTTTTAATTTTCTTTAAAAAAAAGTATTAAAGTGATAATGATGTTTGTGGGGGTCTGCGCCAAACAAAGAAGCTTTCACACATCTGTAGAATGTGATTTCTTGGCCAGGACATCTCACCACAATACTTAAGTTAGAGTGGTATTTTGATAGACATTTCACCTTTATCAGAAATTGCACTAGGCCATATTGCGATGTTGCTAAAAATCGGATTAATTGTTCAGCCCTACAAAATAACATAATAACTATATACTCAGCCACAGACTGATATTGAGATTCTCTGTTATACAGGATTGACTTCACATTTGAGTTCCCACGCCCTCTCATGCCTAATATGGTGCTGGTGGGCGGGATCAACTGCAACGTGAGGAACCCCCTACCTGAGGTTGGGCATGTCCTAAGTTGTATAGCAAGTTGAAAGGTTCTAGCTTACAAGTTGATAATAGCCATGTCCCTTTATAAGTCTATGAGAAAAAAGGGATGATAAAACGAGTGAAAGAAAGGATAGGAGTAAGCTATCCACACAAAAAGCACAAGCACACCCCACAGGCATACCCTGAAGATGCCCAGCAATTTTGAAGCTTGTAGCTTTACAGCTGTAGGAGGAGTAGTGATGACAAAAAAGGCAATTACAATATCAGTAAGTTGGCTTTGTCAAGCCAACTTATATAGTTGACATTTCCATGTAATATAGTTTATATTTCCATGTTGGTGATGTCAGATTCCAGAAGTGGGAGAAACGGGTACATCTCAAAATTAAAGTAGTATTTACGATATGAAATGGTTTTTACAAGTGATAACTTGTAGCTACCATGTCTTTCACATGATGTGAATGCTGCATGAGACACATAATTCTATGGGTAAGATGTATATAGAACTCTTTGGGTAAGACCTACATCATGTGTAACCGTGGTAATACCAATAAATGTTCATAGGAGCATTATCTAGTGTGTGGACTCTATTTTTCATATGTTTTTCAGTTCAGCACCTGGTATTTATTGTTCGGATGTGCGTGTTTTTGTAAACTTTTTGTAATACCTGCATGAGAGAGAGAGAGAGAGAGAGAGAGAGAGAGAGAGAGAGAGAGAGAGGATATGTGTATATGAGTACATTTAACTAAATTACATGACCCTACTAATTGTGTGACTAAATAATAAACTGAAACACAGTTCTGACTTACTGTGTGTTAAAAAAGTAAAAAAATTAAAAAAAGAGTAAATTTTCCATTTACAGGTCAAACTCTTCAAGAATGTTTGTGAATGTACCCCACACTGAAATGATCAAATAAATCACGGATAACAAGAGTAACATGAATTCTATTCTGTTTTTCCATGTTACTCATGCTGGGACAGTTTAATCAGTATCAGTACAAGAACATCTCATTCACAAAACTAAAATCCAAAGAACAAGGAAGAGCTAAACTGAAATCTCCTGGCATCAATCTGCATATTTAGTTGGCTGTTTATTTATTTACATATATTAAAATACATGATGCAGGGGAGATTCAGAGAGCCCTCAAGGGTTTTGACATTATAGTCAACGTAGATCATGTTATACATGGTCTCAAGTGCAACACAGTTACTTGGAATACACATATAGTCAGATACAAAAACACACAATGCGCATGCGCGCACACTCATTTTCTTGCACTCTTCCAGCCTCCCACTACTCCACCCCCCACCCACCCTTATACCTCCTTCCTCTCACAGTGCCAACAGTGAGTACCTCAGATGAAGAACCATATAACTCAGTTTTAGGTTTTCAGAGGAACAGTGTTCTCAAACTTTATTCTCTAAGGTTGGTAAGTTGGAGTGTTGCGTTCATTCATAGTTAAATACAGTAAAGGTTGAGTACTTTCAGGTGATGTTTGACTTTACAACAGCCAATATATTGGCTGTCCTCAAAATTTCAAAACAGTTATATGATTTAGTTAGTTCACTCTGTGTTCACTCTCTTACAGATGCACATACATACACCCATCACAAACACACACACACGCACACACACACACGCACACACACACATTTGAAGAAATATGCTAGCAGTAAGACAATGCAAAAAAGTGGTAATTTTTACAGCTTTTTTGAACTGGTTGATAGTCAGGTTGACAAAATGTGTAGAAACTGAATTCCATATCATCCATATCCATACCATGTCATTATGTTCTGCCATAGGCTTCCATTGTATCAGAAAATGTGTCTTAAACATCTTATGTGTCACTTGTTTTCTGAAAAGTTTTGTGATATAAACCATTGTGATACAATACAGTATCTGAGGAATAATTCCTCTTCTTCCTTTGTAGACACAGTATTAGGCACAATGGAGCAACTTTTCAAGGGAAGAAATAAACTGTTCAGGGAAATAAATGCACCTCAGATGTTAGCATGGCATTTTAGTCAGATGTGGTGACTTTCATGGGCTTATGTGATGTTTAAGACACATTTTCAGATACAACGGAATGGCAATGGTCAATCAGCAGAAAATAACTACCAAATTTTTCTGTAAAAAAGAAGGGCGCCTTGATTTTTGTATCAAGGCAAGAATGACTTGGAACCCACATGTCAAAAAGACTGGTATGATCCTTTAAGGTTAGTTATGGTGTGGTGAGGGTTAAAGGGGAATGACACCCATTTTAAGAATTCATGCTGCAAAATTCTAAATGTGAGAAACCAGATGCACAGCACAGCATTTGGTTCATTCTGCCACATATAGCGATATATGTAAGATTTTTCAAGTAAGTGATAATAACCAAGCAAATAACAACTGCAATTACAACCAGCAAGAAAGTATAACAACTGTAATTTCAACTAGCAAAGAAATGAAACAACTGCAAGTACCTATCCAAAACTGTTCAGTTGGGATTTTCTATTGTACTGTTTATCTGTAACGGTAAGTTATTTATGATTTCTTCATAATCTTCATTCAAATGTGGGCTAATGTTGATCATGTTTGCTAAATTGTTTTCACAATTAAAGTTATAACAGTATATATTTGATGGCATGAAGTTATGGTTAAGAGAGGCTGGTCAAAAACCAGGAGGTTGCTTTCCCAGTCCTAGCACAAGGATATCTATTAGCTTAGCTGCAGTGGTGAAAAAATTATATTAAAAAAGTATAATTCATTTACTTAGGTAAAAGTAGACATAGAAAATAAATAAAAAGCACTGGGTGTCATTAGTTAACATACTAACATCACATTAACAGTGAATTCCAGCCTACCCCTCTATACCCACTCTCACCACAGCACCACTGCCATCCACAACCTCTCTATCAGCAACATCACCTTACCATCCTTGCCTTACCATTCTCCCTATCCTCCAAACCCTGTGCAGGGGTACTGATGTCCTGCAGACTTTGGCTGGTTAGCTGCTGCTGGACTGATCTGGTTCCTGCACCCCAACAAGCACCTCTTCAAGCCTTGGTGTGGGCCATGCTGCTGAATGTGTTCATGTCATCAAGTGGGCACCTGCCATTACAGAAGTTTCATTAAATTAGGCCCATTATGCACTACTCTGTACTTTATACCTCTCACACTTGAAACCCGGTTACTTGTAGATATGTTATTAGGTCATCTTAAATAGACTGGTACTCGGACCAAGTCCCCTATCCTTATGAACGTGCAATAGCCATATACTGACTCCTCATACTTAGACCATTATATCACCCTATACTTATCAGAGGGGTATTTTTTTTTTTTATGGGTCACTATTGGAGAAGTTTTGATGTTGCATAGTACAAGCAATTGCATATTGTATATTGATGTAGATTAAGGTAGCATAGTACAAAGAAAATTGCAGTGTATATTTCGTATTTCTCTCTTATTCTCTAATTTTATTTTTATCTTCAACACTTGTTGTAGTATTACTTAATGGTGTGTGATATATGTGACTTAAGTGATTTATGTGATTTTTGTGATTTTGTGATCTATGTGAGCAAACTGTGCACCGAATTTCCCTACGGGATAATAAAGTATTTCAATTCAATTCAATTCAAAACCACGCACAACGATGTTTGCTGTGAATGACT
>OMKL01000223.1:254-16609 GCA_900302295.1 Parasudis fraserbrunneri
CTCCTAAGGTGCAGTCATTGGTGTAGAGCGAGAAGAGCAGAGGGGAGAGCACACATCCCTGGGGGGTGCCAGTGCTGACTGTTCAGGTGCTGGATGTGATTTTTCCCAGCCTCACCTGCTTCTCCCTCCCTGTCTGTCAGGAAGTTTGTGATCCACTGACGGGTGGAGGCGGGCACAATGAGCTGGGTGACTTTGGTGTGGAGGACTTCTGGGATGATGGTGTTAAATGCAGAGCTGAGGTCCACAAACAGAATCCTTGCTTACGTCCCTGGGGAGTCTAGGTGTTGCAGGATGTAGTGCAGACCCATGTTGACTGCATCATCAACTGACCTGTTTGCCTGGTAGGCAAACTGCAGGGGGTCTAGCAGTCAATTCTGACAATTAAGACAATAGAAAAACCAATGTTTCAATAGCATCATTGCCTTCATCAGGGTTAAGGCAGCAAATGTTTTTTGTAATGTGTTAATCATTTCATATAATATAAGCTATAAGCTTATATATATATAAGCTAATATTATTGGAGCTAAGAGTGTGTTGCAGCTACTTTGGTTCAACACAGGTGTGCATTTTTCTCTTGCATTTCTGACCTACCGCCGCTATCCATTAACACAGGTGGGCTATGATCTGAAGGAGGAGATAGAGAGGAAATTTGATAAATGGCAAGAACCTCCACCAGTCAAGCAGGTCAAGCCCCTGCCAGCCCCACTGGATGGACAGAGGAAGAAGAGAGGTGGGAGGAGGTACTGTATGGAGCCACTCTCTGCTATTCACAACACGGACAGGCAACCTTTCAGAATAGGCCTCAGATATAAGGAGTGCTGAAATTTGGCCCGCGAGCCCTACTTTGTGCAGGCCTGGGCGAGAGTATACCATAAAGATGAGGTACGTATATATTTTGCTGAATTGATCTCTCTTCCCGAAGGTATCGGAAGATGAAGGAGCGTCTTGGACTGACTGAAATCAGGAAACATGCCAACAGGATGACCTTTGCAGAGGTCAGCAGAATGGTTTTTAAATCCGTCTTATGTCATGTATCCTGACATGATACCATTATATCAGTGGAAAGGAAGTGTAAGCAGGAGAAATAATGCATCATGTGACATTGAACTCTAGTTTGGCTGTGTTGTTTCAGATTGAAGATGATGCCTACCAGGAGGATCTGGGCTTCAGTCTGGGCCAGCTGGGGAAGAGTGGCAGTGGACGAGTCAGGCAGGCTCAGGTCAACGAGGCCACCAAGGCCAGGATCTCCAAGTCCCTCCAGGTAAACGCATCTATCTAAAAACAATACTCAGGTAAACACATCTGTCTAAAAACAATACTCGGGTAAACACATCTGTCTAAAAACAAGACTCATTCCAACCCCTCCAGGTAAACACATCTGTCTAAAAACAAGACTCCTTTTGACTCCCCTGGTAACGCTTATTAGTTCAGACCTCACACTGGGATTTGCTGAGATACGTTCCAATAAGTAATTTGATATTAGCTATTGATATGTTTCTGACTGTAGCCAGTTCATTGATTAGGGGCTATGGTTAATTAATTGCACCTTTCAATGACACATTTGAACCCCAAACAGTACAGTTTTTGCACAATTTTGTTGCAGAAGTTGGCTAGCTTGGACCCACTTAGTTACAACTTCACTTGTTGGTGAAGTATTCTTAGAGTTCGCTATTGCCTATTAAATGATAGGAGAAGTGTTTCTTGCCTCCACCAGGCACTGTATAGTATGGCTTGGATGAGCAGCACTCACTGTCTTTTCAAATGGGTGAAAATCATATTGTAGTTGGTTACATCTATGCCTTTCATCTAAGCGAATCTGTTTTGATGATGTAGCCTACTTTTGCATTTATAACTGAAGTATTTTTGGGCTATAGTTCGCTATACCTATTTAGTGCAGAGTGGGGGAAGATAAGTGGCTCTCACTCACTGCCCATAGATATAAGGAACTGTGTGTGTTGTGCTGGTAAAGCAGTGTTGTGTTTATAGGTCAAGTATTTATGTTCACTGTTAAATATTTGGTAATATGAGAGGAGGAAAGAAAGGGCTCGCTCTTGGCTCACTGCCCTGAGATGCCGGGAACTGTGTGTGTGTGGTACTTCAAAGCTTCCATCAGTGTTGTTTTCTGCTCTTTCTGCATTGTGCTAGATGCAGAATTGTGACTTCATGTGTTAATCCTGTTCTTTACATAGACACATGAACTCCCCATCCTATCAGCAGTAAAGTGAGAACTGCAGCTCCCCCTTGAAGCCTGCGTTCCTTGGCATCTATGACACGATGTCTTTATTCTGTTTAACTCCAGCAAAATAAAAATGAACTGAAGACTGAAGCACAGATTGCCAAAATCTATATATTGCACCCCATCTCCTGTATTATTGCCTAAATTTAACACACATATAAGTATTATAAAGATATTCATAATGTCTGATATTGAATAACCTAACTAAATGACAGCTTTGTTGCAGTTTCTAAATCATTTCATAATGAAATGTAACATGTAAATGTAAGCCTGTTTATAACAGTTTCTAATAGCTCATACACTGTAATGAGGGCTGACAAAAAAAAATCTTAGTTGACTAATACTCATAGGAGTGTGTCAACTAATCAATTAGTTGATTTAATTTAACTCTCAAATCTGTAAAATTGTGTTTCCCTCATGCAAAATTACGTCTTTTTAATCTAGTACTTACCAGAGATGTCAGTTTTCTGGAAATAACTCATTCAGTATATTTTCACCAACTAATCGACTAAAAAGTCTTGGTTGAGTAAGACCAAACCGACAGATGAATCAACTAATCGGACAAAGCCCTCAACGTTACCGTCACCTCTTTATTAATTTTCCATGTCTTGGTAATGAGTTAACATGTTCTGTTAATGTCCACCTCACCCAACAGAGGACGCTGCAGAAGCAGAGCATGACGTACGGAGGCAAGTCCACAGTCAGAGATCGCTCCTCTGGGACTAGTTCCAGTGTTGCTTTTACTCCTCTCCAGGTAAAGAAAAAGGAACTTCAATGAAAACTATTTGATTAAAACACATGTTCTCCCTGGAAGTGTGTGTGCGTGCGGGGTTACATGGTCTCTAACAACTCTCTTCCTCTCCTTCAGGGGCTGGAGATTGTGAACCCACAGGCTGCAGAGAAGAAGGTGGCTGAGGCCAACCAGAAATACTTCTCTAACATGGCGGAGTTCCTCAAGGTCAAGAAAGAAGAGAAGCTGTGATGGCAAACGTACACACACACGCGCACACACACGCACGCACGCGCACACACTCTGATGACTACAGTTCCTCTTGCATCCAACTGAGTTGTACTGACATTTGCACTCAAAAGGTGATAGTATTTTTTCAAGATTGTAAATTTGTTAAGACACATTGTGCTTCTTTCTGTATTTTATGTTTTTATGCTTATGATTTTTGCTCCATTTTAATAAAACGAAAGACATACGACTCAATTTCATTATTACTGGGGAGGAAAATGGATGAGTATCAAGTCATAATAGATAGTTATGACCACTTTCTTTTTTTTAGGAGTGGGCAGTGGGACTATTTTTTTTATTTGACACAGTAGGAAGGCTGAGAGGGAGACACAGGAGAGAAGGCTTTGGTGGGACTCGATCCCAGGCCAGCAGGAGTACATGGGGTCACATAGGCAGGAGTCTTAAATGCTACACCATCATGGGCACTTGAACACTTGCCATTACCCTGTTTCAATTCATATTCAGTCTGGAAGCAACACAAACCTCTTGTAGTCATCATGCCAGCTCACAAGCACCCTGACTTAAGAGAGAACTACATATTTATCCAGAGATTGATTTGCAAACAATGAAACGACACCACACCCATTGACTTGTAATATCTGAAAAGTATTTATTGAAATTTTACAATCCTGTTTGTAACCCCATATTATGACGTCTCCCATGCAGAACCTTGACAAGTAAATAAGAGAAAACCTGTAAATATTTATATTGAAATTCACATTTTTAAGCAATTCTCTCTGACCTTCCCTTTCTCCAAAGCCCAAAAATAGAATCTATAAAAGGCAAATCTCTCATAACTTTGCTCTGGTTTCCTTTTCACATGTTCTGTCTCTCCCCCCCCGCCCAAATCTGAAAAGAAAACTGCAAATATGTCAGTAGCTGGATAACACGGCAACAAAAAACCTGATTCCCTCATAGCACAGGTCTCATCTTTTCATGACCGTCTAAAGAGGGGGATAAATAATGTCATTTCTCCCTGTTTTAACAGTCGTAAGACATCAGATCTCTGCATACAAAGGGTTAAATCAGGTGTTTCTGTGTCCATGCAGATCCAGCCATAGTTCCTCTGGGGCAGCGCATGAACAATCACTGCAGATGAGACATGGAGTTTCTCTTTATATCTGCACACCCAACCCACACGTTTAAATTCACCACCAGGTTTTTCAGAGAAGATTGGTACATGCCTTTTTTTTCTTTCTTTTTTTAACTCTACATGTAAACAAAGTTGATCAGTGCACATTCACTGTTTCACTGTATAGGGTTTTTTTCACTTGAAATATCAGGTGGTAAATTGAACACGGCAGGTGAAATTGATCAAGTCATGGAGGAAGGGTAACATCAAAAGAATAGAGCGAAGAAGAGCCTTATTAACCAAGAGTGGGAGGAAGATGACTCAAGCCAAACTTTTTTTTTTTATTATCAAGTACTATCCATATATCTTGTCAAGAGGATGAGGTGATCTGGTTCAGTTTACATGAATTGTGGACGCAGGTACCTATACATTCACTAGGGTGAGAATGGCTATTTCATTGCTTCTGCTTTGACGGGGTTGTGGAACTAATTATATGGTAATGTAACCATAAACATTATCAGGCAACTCATTTCTGAAATCCTGTTTTAAAGATAATTCATATTTTATGTCACAAAACATGAAATGCCCCAATAAATGATGCGTTTTCTTTTACAGGTAAACTTTTTAAAACATTTTTATTTGTAAAGAGATGGAGTCAGAGACCAGTTCAATTGCATAGCAATTTAATCCATGTCCAATAAGGACTCTTTCCCTGTGGTCACTCTCAATCAGCGTTTAATCGACCAAGACAATATCAATAAATCTATTGATAATCGCTTACTATCCCTAATAGTGACCATATTCAACAGGCATCATAGGGTCTTAAAAGAAGCCGTTCCTACACACCATGTCTAAATGTCCACTGTACTTCCCCCATTCTAAACAAATTACAGCAAATACAACGTGGGCAATTTACTCAAAATCGAATCCAAATGTTTGCTTTGTGTCAAAGTCAAAAGGCTTCCAGGCTCATGTCAGGGTAGGTGGTACAGAGAAATATTCTTTTGTTGAAAACGGAAAAAAAATAATAAAATAAAAACAAAAACATAACATGAGAAACATGCATGGGGTAGGCTTTCCTAATGCCACATACCGAGTGTGCACACAGACAGGCACAAACGCAGATCTCTAATGACACCCCTTAAATCCTCCCCATGCAGTGCAATGCTTTCAATCAGACCCGTGGGGTGTTTGGTCGAAACATAGTGCGCTACATGAGAGGCAGGGATTCATGTGAGATGCAGCCTATACAGACACCGGTCTCCGTTACAGGAGAGGGAGCTTCTACTACACATCACAATCTCTATCCACAGTATGGAGTTCAGTCTCGGAATGTCAACAGCAGCACGTTTTCTCTCCGTCCGTCCTCCTCCTCCTCCTCCTCCTCCGTCCCCTCCGTCCCCTCTGTCCGTCACTGCAGGTCTCGGTCTTCAAGGTACCTATACTCAAAGGTAAACCCTTCCTTCTTCCTCTGGCCCCATTTCTCATAGTCAAAGTAAATGTAAGTGCCCTGGAGGGAGGGAGGGGAAGGGGGGGTACAAAGTGAAGAGAAACAAGTCACATTGATGAATGCAACACAACCTATGTGTACAACATAAAATTACATGCCGGTGTAATTTTATCTCACCATGACTGGAGATTGTCCCCATTTTTACCTCATTGTGTGTTCATGTGTGTATATGGTGTGTGTTTTAGCAGATCTCGGCCTACCTTACTAAACACCATTCACACGGCTGTTGATGTTGAAAAGGGGTGGAAAAATACTCCCGCGAGACTTCAAAGTTGTTTGAAAGTCATTAGACATTAGGTAATTCAGCCCTGTGAAAGCCACTAAGTCGTTTATCTTCGCGAACATTACTGTAAGTATGCGCAGAGTATGAGTTCTCTACAAGACATTGAAATCTGCATGGCAAACTTTTCACTTTCTGGGTGCACTTGTTATTAACTCAGGTGCTCCCGGTTCATGTGCGGATTTGAATGGCTTGTAGTAGAGTAATAAAGTAATGTTAGTGAATATATTTAAGTTTGTGGTTTTCACAAGGGTGAATTACATATGCCTAGTGAATTTCTCACTGAGTATTTTCCACCGTTTTCAACATCAATGATGGTGAAAATGGCATTTCGTAAGGTAGGCTGAGATCTGCTAAAACGCACACAATTGTGAACATAAAATTCATAGGTAATGGCAAGAAGTAAAAATTAGACCAGTATGGTGCTTTAAAGGGGGATTCCACCCATTTTAAGAAGTCCCACGTCATTCCCACTTGTGAATATGCACTACTCCTTTCCTAAAGCTAGAAATCAGAGAGAACATTTGAATGTGTAAGGTCACCTGGAAGTAAGATCTGGGGCTGCCCAATATGCACTGAATGGGGCACTGGCCTGACTTTGTGGGCCCATGAAACGTTTGATAATAAGCCCCTTACACATTCGGTTTCAGACCTATTAACGATACTAGAGTATAAATGTAATTTGGGTGTGAGAACTCCAACTTCACATTTTACGGCTCCCACAAACCAATACTAGTTTCTCCTTGGGAGTGGAGGTGGGGGGTGGGGTTGTCTAAATGTTAGTGCACTGTGGAATGGTCGCTACCTGTTCAAACTCATCAGTGATAGTCTTGGGTTCCTCGTGCCTCTGGAACCACATCATGTACTTGGTGTGGAACCTCCACGACTGTTTCTTCAGAGCCTTCGCCGACAGATACTGGGCCTTGGTACCCTGAGAGAGACAGAGAGACAGAGAGAGAGAGAGAGAGAGAGAGAGAGAGAGGGTGAGAGGGGAAAACAAATACAACAAAAAGAGGAAGATGAATCAGGGTTGCACGACATGGATACACCTGGGATCTTCTGCACATTCCCATGTGAATATCTACAGACATCTGGACATCTCATGTGAAAAGACATGTGCTATACCGTTATTTGCTCACCGTGTACAGTACATTACATTGTAGACATCTGTAAATCATTTCTTATTGTTTTTATGCTCATTTTATTTTTATTTTTTTATGAATGGCTGTCTTGTTGTTTCGAGTACTTGTGGTGCATTGCTGTAGACGTGGGGAATAATAAAGATCGGGGAATAATAAAGATGTTATCTTCTTGTGCGCGCTACCTCTAGGTAGTAGAAGATGAAGAAGAGGGTTTCTGTTGACAGTCTCTGGTAGAACTCTATGGAGTCAGAGTGGTGGGGGGGCATCTGGTGGTGAAAAGGCAGGGTGGGACACGGGTTCCTCATCAGGTACTGCCTGCAAGACACAAGCACATTTATAGACCGTTACAAATCAATGGAAGGAACTGGTCACATTATTCTGAACAGATTTTTTTACCACACATCAGAGCTGTATATTTTTCTACTCCTCAGTTCACTGCCATTGTACGTGTATGATGAATACAGTGTATGTGTCAGATGAATAAAGCCTTTGACTTTGATGTAACATGCAGGCTTTACAGCGTCATGCACATTTTGAAGTCATTAAAAAGGGTCATTCTAGTTATTTTTAAATCCCCAACTTAAAAATTGCAACCCCTATTGTTCATTCTGGCATCATAGCCACCGATTCTCACCAAAATCTCGTCAACAAGTGAGTTGTGTTTTTCTGGGTGCTCGAGTTGGCCGCAGCTATTCCGGCTGCATTTCAATCCAATGGGGCAACTGTGCAACAGTCAACAAATGCCCTCCATAGCAGCCCTATATCTTTTATGACTGAAAGGACATGTTTTGTGTTTTTGACAACATTCTTAGTTGCATAGTTGACTCATTGCATTGAATTGCAGCTGGAAGAGCTGCAACCAACTCAAGTGCCCAGAAAAGCCACTTGTTTGTGGTCCAGTTGACAAAAGATTTTGGTTGCAATCGATTGGCATGGTGCCAGATGATAGGAAAAAAATAGGGTCTCGGTTGGAAATTACTGGAATTATCATTTAGGTTTCCCCACATCCTGTGGATCCTTGGGAATGAGAACCCGCATGATCCCTTTACCTAATCCTCTCAGAGTCAGAGGGGTGTGGCATGTGTGTCCATGCGGACTCCTGCATGGCCTGCTGGTAGAGCTGGTCTTTGGAGAGAGGCGTGGGACCCAGCGGACACACCCCCAGCGACGGGGGGATGCTGACCTCCGACAGGGACGGCTGGGGGGCCGCAGGGGTGCCGGGGGCCGCAGACGAACCAGAGAAGATATCTACAGTTTTGAAAATGAGAAGAGGGATTAGAGTGAGTGGTTCACAGAGGAAGCAGTGCTGGAGCAGAGGCAGCGGGGAACAGGGCTGATCATTCTGACCTCTGTCTGTTAGGTGTAGGTTGGGGATCTCTCCATCCAGGCTTGATCCCAGCGCTGCCCTCTCAGCCATCGCCTTCAGAGAACTCAGAGGCTCAGGAGCCTGGGGGAGATGGAGAGAGGGAGGAACGGGAGGGAGAGAGGGTGGAAAGTCAAGAGGATTCAGTTAGAAGGAAAGAGGGAACATGGAGGTTATGAGAGTAAAGGGTGAGAGTACGGGATGGAGGGAATTATCAGGGAGGGTAAAAAGGCAACAAAATACAAAAAACAAAGGCAATAAGTGAGTTATGAAAAAAAAAACAAGACATTCCATTCAACTGCCAACAACAGAAGAAGCAGTAGCTTGTGTTGCTCCTTCTCCTCCCATCAGCTGTATGGTCTGAAATAGCACCTCCTGCCCACAGGTAGAACCCCCACAGGTAGAACCCCCACAGGTAGAACCCCCACGGCCAGCCACAGTGGATGCACTAGTCTACACAATGCTCACCAAGCAATTGTTAAAGGCTCAAAGTCATACAAGGACAGACAATATTTACCGGCTCTGTTAACTCAAGACATTATGTGTTTTGCATAGCTAACATAGGGCTTACAGATGTCATCATCACACTTTGAGCCTTGTAAGCCACCTAAATACTGCCATCTCATTATAGTTTTGTAGCGATGTGGTGGTGTAGTGTGAGTACTTAAGTCAGTCTAAAATTACCTTCAAATAATACAGTTTCTGTCAAATGTGTTCCTGGCTTAGTGTGGACCTCTTTTTACAGTGTTTGCTCAAAATGGTGTATCCATGTGTGGCTCTGGTGTATGTGTGTAT
This sequence comes from Parasudis fraserbrunneri, assembly GCA_900302295.1. Lineage (NCBI taxonomy): Eukaryota > Metazoa > Chordata > Actinopteri > Aulopiformes > Chlorophthalmidae > Parasudis > Parasudis fraserbrunneri. The sequence goes on from OMKL01000223.1 coordinate 9,671, forward strand.
CTGGGTCTCTACCTGACACTGCTTTCTCTTTCGTGTGTTAGCCATGGCCCCTGGCGGCTCTGCTGCCTGCGCTGACACTCTGGTCTCCATCAGTATCTGACGGAGGTCTGTGGGGAGCTGGGGGATAAAGGTCTCTGCAGGTTATTCTAACGTTACGCTAACGTCATTCTGACATTATGTTATTGCAGGTTACGTCATTCTGACAGTACGTTATTACAGCTAAGCATATTGACAACACTCAACAGTAAGGCACCAAGTGAAAGATTGGGGGCTTTTTCTTTTTGAAACAGTACATCTTGAAAGGTTGCCATACATTGTGCTTGCTCATTTAAAAGTGAAGCGATCTCTTGCAGCAGAGTGGTGTCAGAGCATGTATGTGTCATCAACTTGTATCAGTGGTAAAAAAATAAAAATAAACATGAATAAAAGATGTGTCATGCCTACCAGTATGGCGCAATGCCACAGCTCATTGGCCCACGGTTGTCATTTAATGATAATCATCATTAATTTGATTATAATTTCCTGTTGTTTGCCTACCAAGATGTCTGAATTCACTCCATACACACTCAATACTCTGAATTCTATTCCATACTGTGTGAAAGCAATGCTGGATATTGGTTGATTGGCTGTGGTGTACTAAGCAGTATAGAGTGTAAAATAGCCATGGTGCACTAAGCAGTATAATGTAAAATGGCTGTGGTGTACTAAGCAGTATAGAGTGCAAAATGGCTGTGGTGTACTAAGCAGTATAGAGTGTAAAATGGCTGTGGTGTACTAAGCAGTATAGAGTGTAAAATGGCTGTGGTGTGCTAAGCAGTATAGAGTGTAAAATGGCTGTGGTGTACTAAGCAGTATAGAGTGTAAAATGGCTGTGGTGTACTAAGCAGTATAGAGTGTAAAATGGCTGTGGTGTACTAAGCAGTATAGAGTGTAAAATGGCTATGGTGTACTAAGCAGTATAGAGTGTAAAATGGCTGTGGTGCACTAAGCAGTATAGAGTGTAAAATGGCTGGCGTGGAGGCTCTGGTGTATGACTTAATTCAGAATCCTCCTACTCTGTTAATGGCTTCAGTCCTCTTCATGGCATAGCATCGTGTTTATGGAAAACAGGAGGACAAAGCTATTTCAGAGCATCAGACTTCACTCCATAACTCTCGCAACCATTTCCACAATCTCTACTTGCTTGCCTCTAAAACCAGTCCACCCGGCAGGCAGACACAAGCTGGACTGTTCCACCTCACAGTTAAGTCTGATTTACACCTGGTACACCAGGTGGGAGGACTGCGGCCAATCAACGGAGTTCTCGTCAAACAACGTCACTGTGAGAAAAAGCAGCAGTGCTCTCGACTATGAAGCCTGGATGACGTGACATAACCCTAACCAGTGCTCTACCCGTGGGCCAGTCCTCCCCCACACCCTCACCTTGAGGCCCTCGGAGGCCTGTGTGTAGGAGTGGGGCCCGTTGAGGAGGCTCCCTACGCCAGGCGTGCTGTCTGAGAAGGAGGGGGACGGAGAGCTGGGGGGCAGGGTGATGGAGCTGATCAGACTGGGGCCGTTGTCCATCCTAGAGTAGGCAGAGAGTGGGAGCAAGACAGACAGGGGGGAGGATTAGCACGTCTAGAATGAGAATGTGGTACATGGGTTTCTTGTTTCCCAGTGTGTCGCACCATGCACACAGCCAGGGGGCAGAAAACAGACTGGTGGTTAAGTCAGGATTATGAGTCAATGTGAACAATATTTCACTCTTATATATTTTGTTCATTCATGAATAATGTTGGACAATGGGGTAAGAGGAATGCATTGTGGGAAGTATACACTTCTCTTCTATTTGACTGCTCAAATAAACTACTTAAGGCAACTGGCACCATTACTAGAACCTTCCTTTGGTCCAGACCATGAACAATTTGCAGTGCAATTTACTGCACAAATATTTTTTTTTACTTGTTTGTCCAGTGTCCACCTTTATTTTCTGCCTCTTGATTGTGTGCAAATTTCTGTTATGATGTTGAAGAGAAAGCCATCTATAGTCCAGGACAATAACTTGATTTTAGCCTCATATGAATTTGACAACAAATCACTCACGGCTGACTGGCTGAGGAGGTGAGAGATGAGGGCTGGCTGCTTTGTGATTGGCTAGGTGTGCTTAGGGCCGACTCTGTGGAGCTCTCTGCCACTACTGCACTGTAACCTGAGGGAAGATGAGGGGAAAAGTCAGAAAATCAAACACATGTAGCCCAGTAAAAGCTGGTAACTCACTGTTGTATTCATGTTTTCAGACATTGTAGAGAAGCACACAGAGTTAACGTACTTGTGCTTCCATTTTGCTTCAGTCCACTGGGTGGTCTAGCAGGAGCTGCATTCACCCCTACTCCTCCTCCAACTACACCAACGTTCCCTCCATTGCCTCCCAACATGCTCACCACCCCTCCAGGGGCAGCACTGACAGGGCTAGGGGGCATCTGAGGGGGTCCAGGGGCCACATTTTGCCCAGGGACCAGACCCAGGATGCCCCCGGTTAGAGAGTTGTGGGCTGGGCTAGAACCGAGCAAGCCAAGCCCTGTCCCTGCCCCGTTGGTGGTGACTCCACTGGAGCCAGAGGAGGAGATGGAGGTGCTGCTCTCCACTGAGACACTGGACTGGGAGGTGCTGCCCAATCCCAAGGCTCCTGATGCTGCTGCCTGAGCGTAGGGGGCGGGGGTTGACCCCGACAGGAGCCCTGCCATTGTGTTTAAAGGAGCAGCCATGCCACTCAGGCCTAAACCGGACATTTGGTTGGCACTGCTGGTCCCCGTCATGCCACTCTTGCTCAAACCCAGTCCCAAGCCGAGTCCCAGACTGGAGGTTGGGGTAGGCCCAGATGGGGCCTGGGGTTGGGAGATGGGAGCCACTGAACTGGGTGTGCTGGGAGTGGGGAGAGAGGGAGCAGTGGAGGCTGGGAGGAGAGGGTGGCTGGGTGGGCTGGGGGTGTTGTTAGAAGGGACAGAGGGTTTTGTCTGTGGTGGTGGCTGTTGCTGCTGTGGTTGGATTGCTGTCTGGGGCTGCTGCTGCTGTGGAGGCTGGTGCTGATGTTGTTGCACTGCACTGCTAAAGCTTCCTATAAGACTGTTGCCCGTGGGAACCACCGGAATGCCTCCCACAACACTGGCCATGGACACAAGTGAGGAGGACGAGGAGGAGCCCGAGGTGGTCGAGGAAGAGAAGGAAGATAATAAGGAGGGGGTGCCATTCTTCACAGGCGACTGAAAAGGACAGCATCAGAGAAACATAGTTTAGAGAACAATGACCAAAAGGCAACAAGAGGGGAATAATGTCTACAAGGAGCAATGTTAATGTACAGTTAACTATGGAGGCCGATAAAGGAGGGAGATGGTACAATTGCAATTAGGTTAGTAGTCTCCAACCTTGGTCCCACAGAGCAAAAGCAATAGCTCATTTCTTTTCAGTGCTAGCCCGGAACAACATTTAATCAACGACATCAACGTGGCTCTCTGGGACCAAGGGTGAAGAGCGATGCTTCTTCATCTACTGACACAGCACAAATGAGAGCCTCTCACCTGACTAACTTCGCTGTCTGTCGACCGGCCCCTTTTCTTATCGTCCTCCGAGTTCTCCTATAGGAGTAGATCATTTGATATGACAACAACCCATTTATTTTTTTTAAATAATGTGTCATCAAACTAAGAAAGTGGATTATAGAACAATAAAAGGGATTTGTATAAAAAAGGTAACGTAGATCCAAACTTAAGGCAGGGATATCCAAGTGTAAAATAAAAATTATATCCAAGTGTTTATTCGAACACATCATCCCCATAACCCCTTAACCAATGTGCTTAAATATAAAATAAAATAAAATAAAATAAGAGAAGGTAAAGATTGAATGTGCTTACGGCAGTGCAAGTGGCCGGGGATGGAGGGATGGGCGAAGAGGAGGTGGTGGAGGTGGGAGTGCTGCTGGAGTGAAGGAACATCTCATCCTCTATGTTGCCCTGACCTGACGGAGAAGTGGCCACCAATGCTGCAGCTACAGGGAGGAAGAAATGAAAGACAAGAAGATGTGAGCGATAGTGTTCAGATATGGTCATCAACAACCATGGTGCTGGACTCAGATGTTAAAAGGTCCCATATTCTACTCTTTTTCAACAAGTTAATACAGGTGTCTGAGGTCCACAAAACATGCTTCTGAAATCTTTTGCTGAAAATACCACTCAGATTATGCATTCTAGCATGCGTCTATACCCCTCTGTTTCAGTCCTGTCCTTGACAGGCTGTTCCTGTAGCACAACATGCACAAACTGGAACAGGAACTGCAGAACGCATCTGGCTCAGGAAATCCAGATCAAACTGTCAAACTAGGCATCGCAGATCAAATATGAATTAAGATCCAGCAATTGCATATCCTATTTCTCACCTAAAATGTTGTCAGAAACATATTTTAGTGAACTGTTTAGGTGGAAAAAGAGAAAGTTTACGAGCAAGCCACCATGTTTTTTCCAGAGACACACAAGTCAAGGACCACCCAAATGCAATGAGCTTATTGTGATTGGTCAGTCATTATATCTACGTCAATGGTGGCTGCAATTCTGAATGGCTTGTTTAGATAGGGAGGGTTCTTGTCACAGCTGAACTGCAGAAACTCCACCAAGTACATATTTCACATTTTCTCAGTGTTGGGACAACCCCTCATTGTGTAAAACCAATGCAAAACTGAAAAAGGCAATTTTTAGGATAGGGGATTAAATGCATTTAAATGTACTGTATCTACTTAACATTTTGAATCACCACACTAAATACAACCCTTGTAATGTTAAATGACAGCCTGTTAGATGAGTACAACCACCTTGGGATTCAAATAGTTTGCATTTCAAGCTAACATTTATATAAATAAAATGTTTAATTATGTCTACAGCAAAATTCCATTCAGCTGAAACTGCTTTCGGCCAACTTCCTTCTGCAGTGTATGGATATGTATAATGGTATGTATGTTGTTTCTTTACAATGGCATGGACCACAGCTTACTTTGCAAACTGTTGCATTTGAGTCCATGGTGACAGCTATGAATAATCTAGCCTGAATAGCCCCGTCTGGCAAAAACCATGTGACTGGCTTGATCTTTGTTACGAAACAGACACCAATAAGGTGCGATAAGATGACAGGATAGTTCTGCAGATAAATTAATTACATATTCCTTATTTCATTTATTTTTGTTCCAGCATCTTGCATTCCATCATGTCATATTCCATCATCCTCTGCCATATGCTTTATGGATCAAACATAATCCTCTTCAGAGAGTTTTCAGAGAAGAGCTATAGAAAAGTTCTGGGTAGCTGGGCTTGCTAGGGTTTGAGGTAAATTCCAAGACAGTCCAATTGTAAAAGGTCAGAGACATCAGGTGGGTAACTCTTGGAGAGCTGGGCTCTTATTATAGGCACTGACCTGTGAAATATCATACAGTCTATGAGCATGCTCAGCAAAATGATACAATTTGAAAGGATGTCACTTTTCACCCCGATGTGGCCCCGTCCTCCTGGCACAATGGAGAGGAGGATTCAGCGGCTGAGGAAAGATCGCAAAGACCAATGACCCAAATCTCTTTCTCTCTGTCTCCCTCTCTATCTATCTATCTATCTATCTATCTATCTATCTATCTATCTATCTATCTATCTATCTATCTATCTATCTATCTATCTATCTATCTATCTATCTATCAGGCACATGCACAAATAGGGCCCAAGGGGGGCTTGAGCCCCTGCTCTTTTGCCCTCAGAGTCAAAAAGTGCCTTTTTTTTTAGCTAGATTTTGGTGAGGGAAAAACTGCCATGGCCATTTTCAAATGAGTCTCTTCACCTCTCACCTCAAGATATCTGAATGAAAATGGGTTCTATGGGGCTATATGTAACCCTCAAAAACCTAGCATTTTTGTCTTTCAGTCTTGCAGACGCTGTCGCGTGGCGTCATTTCTTGAGCTTGGTAGTGGTATCATGTGAAACTTGACAACCTAAGGTATCCATTGGTACCAACCTTGTCAGGCTAGCCTGTTGGCAAGGGGGCTAAATGATACTCCAAAGTTGGGATAAAAACTGTCATGGCCATTTTCAAAAACTTACTGGAAATTTGAGACCCTTGTGGATCCAATGAGCCCAACTGTATTCATGTGTGATGATGTTAGTCCCCATAGTAGCCATTTCATTGTAGCGGGACCATTTTTTGCCTGCCAAGACTGTGGTAAAGTTTTAACGTGGTGTTATAAACTCAGAAACACAGAGGATGAGTTTACACTTCATCTCTTTCCAGTACATGGCCCATTCGCTTCTGCTTACATTGCATTAAGCTGTAATCTCATTGGTAGTGCTTTGAAAGGTCAGCGGCAAATGCGGTCAAAGTTTAAATATGTTGAACTTCAGACGCAGCAACTTGGTGAGCGGTGTGTGACGCCAAGGGTCGCGCTGCAACAGAGTTGGCTACCACAACTCTCTCCATAGGGGAAAAAATTTCCAGCCAGTGCAGAGCTATTTTGCCACTGATCACATGCAGGAAGCTTAAAGGGGAGTGCCACCCATTTTAAGAATTCACATATATTCTTCCTGTGCCCCTGGACTGTTCAGAGAAAATCATCCAATCAGTGGGATATAAAATCTGGAGCTGTTCCATTGGATGAATTCGGCTCTCATTTCATGAGACCATAAAATGTTTGTGTGAGCTCTTACACCCAAATGAGGTTTATATTATTGTGTTGCTAGCAGGTCCGAACCAGAGTGAAAAACCTCCTTTGGGAATACAGTCATAAAGTCAACCTCATAAAGTCATAGCCCCATTCATTGTCTATGGAGCAGCCCCAGATTTTACATTCCAATTACATCACCAATTGGAGGGCTCTCTCTCTGATTTGATGGGAGGACAGATTTGAGTGGTGTGTGTTCACAAATACTGACTGAACTCTCC
>OMKL01000233.1:0-14683 GCA_900302295.1 Parasudis fraserbrunneri
TATATATATATATATATATATATAAATGGACAGTATTCTTTTTGCTAAATTTTTACTAAAACTTCACTGCAGTTATAGAGTGGAGTTAGTGAGAGAGGGACAGCAGCAGCAAGTGCCATCACGTCAGCCAACTTGGGGAGGGCTTTGGAGTTTAAAATGGTGTGAATATGATAGCCATCTCTAGCCATCGGGATAACTTACGCAAGTGGAGATCTGTCCCGTCTGCAATTCAAAGTTGATCGTTCTACAGGACTAACCAACCAAACGGAGAATTATAAAGCGACAGGACACTTCTGAATAGTCAACAACGAATGGTGACAAGCTATTGAAGAGTAAAATGATTTAGTTCTCTTGAATAGCACACAGTAGGCCTAACAGATATAACAGAGTGGGGGCAACGCACACCCAAATAGCCAAGGCAGGGGCTGAGGTGAGTGAAGCATTACCCTCGGTGGGTAAAAGATGACTGTGGTGTCCCCGGAGAACCACGATGAGACTGTGGTCATTGCTCCATTGTTCCAAGATGTTGATGATTTGGAACGAGCAGACCAAGAATGCAGCGAGAGAGTGGTCATTAACATCTCTGGGCTGCGTTTTGAAACTCAACTGAAGACCCTCTCGCGCTTCCCAACAACACTTTTGGGAGATCCACGCAAAAGGATGCGCTTCTTCGACCCTTTGAGAAATGAGTACTTTTTTGACAGGAATAGACCCAGCTTCGATGCCATCCTCTATTATTATCAGTCAGGAGGGAGGCTTCGGAGACCTGTCAGTGTACCTATTGACATATTCATGGAAGAAATCAAGTTTTACGAACTTGAGGAGGAGGCCATAGAGCTTTTCAAAGACGATGAGGGCATGATAAGGGAAGAGGAACGTCCACTGCCTGACAACGAATTTCAGCGCCAGTTGTGGCTGTTGTTTGAGTACCCCGAGAGTTCGGGACCCGCAAGGATAATTGCCATAGTATCAGTTATGGTCATTCTGATATCCATTATTATTTTCTGTTTGGAAACATTGCCAGAGTTCAGAGAAGTGGTGAACGACAACGCCATCAATGGAACAACATATGGGAGAAAGCCAAATCCATTCACAGATCCATTTTTTATGGTTGAGACACTTTGCATCGTGTGGTTCTCTTTTGAATTTTTAATGAGGTTTCTCTCGTGCCCAAGCAAACCCGCGTTCTTTAAAAACATGATGAACTTGATAGATGTTGTGGCAATTGCGCCGTACTTCATTACCTTAGGCCTTGATCTCGCAGAACATCAAGGGAGCAGTCAACAAACTGCGTCTTTGGCCATACTGAGGGTCATCCGTCTCGTTCGAGTCTTTAGGATTTTTAAACTTTCGAGACACTCTAAAGGTCTCCAAATCCTCGGCCAAACACTTCACGCGAGCATGAGAGAGCTGGGGCTGTTGATATTCTTCCTAATTATAGGAGTTGTTTTATTTTCCAGTTCCGTCTACTTCGCAGAGGCTGATGATCCAGAGTCTGGATTCACAAGTATACCTGGTGCCTTCTGGTGGGCTGTGGTGACAATGACCACAGTGGGATATGGGGACATGTGTCCGTCCACTATTGGCGGTAAATTCGTTGGATCTCTGTGCGCCATCGCTGGGGTTCTGACCATAGCCTTACCCGTACCTGTGATTGTATCGAATTTCAATTATTTCTACCACAGAGAGAACGAGGAGGAGGACCACGCTCAATACACACATGTGACTTGTGGACAACAACAGTCATCCTTTGGTGAATTCAAAACAAGCGAAAGTAAACAGTCGCTCTCCAAATCAGAATATGGGGATGACGACGACTTAGAAAGCTTGAGATATAACTTCAACCCATTTGAGACATACACTGGGAAACTGACTGATGTATAAAGACTACACACGTTGAACAAAAAATGTCTTGGTGAGTAGCCTATGGATGAAGATGCCTACTGCAGAGCGGCAATGGTTTATACATTTTACGCATGATGTTTCCTAATATGTAGGTTATACTATGAGATCAAATAGTATACTTTTGATATCAGCATGTACATGTCATCATTTCTCCACTCCACCTTTCTGTCTGTTTGGACCAATGGTTTGGACACATCGGAATAAATGAACCCCGTGCGCCGCTGTGTGGTTGAACAATAGTTGTGCAGAGCAGACGCCATTCTATATAGGCCTACACAATCAGCATGATTAACACTTGAAAAATAGCTTCTAGTCTTTGTACTACAGCATGTCTTGAGTGATATAGGCATAGCCTAAAAGTCATGCTTTGTGTCGAAATGGTTGTCTTCCTGCTTTATCCCGGTCTGAAGTAATTAATGAGATGTTACTGCACATACTATAAGTAAACGTTGACTTCTCCTACTTGCAGGAAATACAAGATTAAGGGAAGCACATTTGTCCCTCTGAACTGCACCAAATCCAGGTATTGCATTTTCTTCACTTAACCGGCAAGGTATTGGGCAGATATTGGACAAGTTCCCATGAACACTCTTGCAGTGCCCAAGAAGAGACAACATGATGTAGTGCATAGATACCTCACAGAGTTCTGTGTACTTTTAACTTGATTTTATGGAAATTAACACTGTGTTGATAGTATCTTCAAATCAACCGAAAAAGCAACATTCTTTCTGGTAGGCCTTATTGATGACCATAGATTTTGTTCTGTAAGACGCCTTGTGTACATATTGCTGTTTTGTAAATATTATTGTGTCTTTTTCATATGCAGCTTTTTTAATGCAACATTTTAATTGCATCTTATCAGGCAATGTTTGTACAACATTCAAACTGTGTTGTAATTCTCTGTAAAAGCACTAGTTAGCCCAGATCACCTATTGTAATGCTATGAAGTGTGCATGATATGAATCCAATGTGAATCTTAATAATGAAAGAAATTTATTTTTTTAATTTGAAGATGTATTTGAACTTTTAGTCTATATTGTTTTGTTTTTTAATAAATAAATTATTTTCAGAAATAGATCACTCAGATTTTCCTTTTTTCATTCTCTGATAGATCAGCTGCTTACCACAAGAAACATTAAAATAGGCAGAGGAACAACTTTTTGTCCTAAAATGAACAATCTTTACGTAGAAGGCAACAGCAGTTTATGTGCTTTCACTTGATCTGTGCCAGATTATGGAAACAGGTCATGACTAGTGTTTGTGTGGGTTTATCAGTCTGAAATGTTATTTAGGTGCTTGGAGAACATGACAATTTTTTGTAAAGGTTTGTTTTTCTTTTGAACGTGGGACAGCCATTGAAGTCATTGAAGAGAATAATAGGGTACCACAGGGCTAAAAGGCCCCCAGGCTGCTATTTTCTCCTAAAACTCTATATGGAACCAACTTTTATTTCAATGCTTTCCCAGTATGTCACTAATCTATATCACCAAGATTTTTTTGCTGACTCATCTCAAACTATGAAGTTATTCCACTAAAACATTTAAAGTTAAATTGATCTAATATTTGTCATTTTAAAAAGATTGCAGCATAATGTGATAAAGTCATAGCTCTGAAAATATTATGAATATGTTATTACAAAGGTATTATAATAATCCACAAGAACATCACAACAACTTTTTAATAAAAGAAAATGTTTCAAGTGACCACATTTGGGGATAAAGGCTCCCTCTTCATTGGGGTAAAAGGCCCGATGATTTTCTTTGGATTTATGCAGTAGTCTAATAATCAGTGATTTTGACCTACCTAGCAAGCTTATTGGCCAAAAAAACCCTAATGCATATTTTAGCATATAGGGTGTTAACTGCTAGCTCTACCATTAGGATAGGCCTTGCCAGCTATAGCTAACTTGTAGACAAGAGAAGTATGAGGTAAAAACATTTAAAGGAGACAAATGACATTTCTAGAAATAGATGAGGACTTATAGCATGAATATAATGATTTTACAACTTGGATAAGTAATGTATCATCATTTGCAAGAATTTGCTTGCAAGGGGGCCTTTTGCCCGATGGTGGGAGGCTTTTACCCCTGGTAGAGGGGCTAAAGGCCCCCCTTCAATATGTTTCATTTTAATGGAATACATAAAGAAATATTAATCCTACCATATTATTTTCCCACTAAATGTGTTTACCGATTATACATATGCACTATGCGCATATGTATCTCCCCCCCCCACCACCACCACCATTCTTGCCTATTTTGGGTCAGAAAAGGAACCTTTTCCTTAAGAGGGGCTTTTAGCCCCTTGGCACCCTACATTTGAAATTTGGTGTGTGTTACACCGACCAAAAACGGCCTGTGAATTCCAGGAAAGAGAGAGGTGTATATGTATATATTTGATTTAGAGTTTCTTTTGGAGAAACTTAACAAACATTCTATAGATTCATGGGAATTATATGAAATTGTTCAAAAGGTTGTGGGGGAAAGAGGACCTTTAAAACAATTGACTGCTGAAGGAAGTCAGTCAAGGGACAACGATAATCACGTGCGCTGTCCATGGTGCTGAAACCACTCCCTCACCGCGCAGCTCTCGCATGCATGCAGGGTCTTTCCAGGAGATATATTAAGTATAAACCTTGCCACAGCTCCTGCAGAGTCACAGACATAGATGTTTAAATTATGTGATCCAGCGGTTAGTCTACCTTTTTATTATATCCCTGTCACCAATTGAATAACTCTTCCGAGCTAATACGTCAGTTACAGTCAGCATCATTGTTGATTGTTGGGAAATAAGTTTGTCACCATGCTCTCCCTCTTAGCAAATCAGATATTGCGCCAATGCTGGCACACAAGTGCTCTTGTTTTTGTGGTGTGTAGAGAACTTGTGGCAGCGTGCTTTAGTACAGCCAGTCTGCATTGCGTCGTACCCCCCTCCCCTCCTGTTCCCTCCACCCCCTCTCCTCTCTACTCCCTCACCTCCGCTGTACTTGTATGTTAAATACCTAGCAACAACATACTGGACATGATTAAGAAATTATTCTGACCTTCGTGCTAATCGATTCTCCCCTATTTAGGCACCTCTAGTCTCCATTCTTATCACAGTGGGCCGATGTGAAGCACATTCTGCCCGTCATCTTGTCTACTCGTAACAGCAAATTTCTGCTGATGCGGTAATGTCTGGAAATGGCAAGGGTTCGCTTATTGCCCCTTAATGTATCTCCCCCCTGAATTGCAGCATAAGATTTTCTCCTGCGGTAGAAGCCATTCACGCTGAAGTGCTGCCGCACAAGCGGCTACAGACGTTGCTGCTTTGCGATACGTTATTTTATCCTTGCTCCTGTTGTCCAACTTCTCTTTTTCCGCATTAGTGTTTCATATCAGCTCAAGTTAGATTGCTAGGATGTAGAGAAATTATATTGGTAGCCTGTTTGTGTTGTAGTGACGGAATGAGTGATGTTTGTTAGGATGGTGCCCTGCATAGAAAACCATCGGGCTCTTTTTGTGGGTGCGATGTGAAGTGTTAATGCCACATGACAATCACGGGTGCCCTAACATTGGATGATTTTACTCGGGGATAAGACACATCCAGGACCCTTCAAGATCAACCCAAGGTAAGCCTCAAAACTGCAAACCAATTGGTATCTCTTAGGCTATTGTTATCAAGTGCGATTGTTGATAAGGAGATTGTATTGTTTTCATGTTTCGCACCTTTTCTTTGTTACATGCGTGGAGTAACCTCAGTAGATTCCAATATTATGCGTCACACCATAATTTACGCTGGTGAGAATAGGCTAATAGCCTAATTGCCATGTTGTAGACAATCTGGATTTTGTAAGGTAAAATATTCCCATAGATATGCCTAAGTAGTATTACATTGCATAATTTCACTTATAGCACGGAAAGATAAGTAAGTAAGTAAGTAAGTAAATAAATAAATAAATGGCAGAAATCGCTGAGCTAGCAAATATCTCGGCTGTTCGATCCATTCTTTTTTTCTCTGACTGGGTGACAGAGGCAGCAGTAGCAGATGCAGCGGAGAACAGCAATGGTCGAGTCAGCGAGAACCGCAGTGGAGCCGCACTGAGGCAAAGCAAGCAACCCCCCTATCTGGGGACTACAACAAATAGGGGGTGGGAAGAGAGTGGAGATTTGATCAAAAACTGAATGCCTGCACGATCAGACTAACCGGAATTCTACAACTCCTCCAAAAATGACTGTAGTAGCAGGAGATAACATGGATGAGACCTCGGCTGTGCCGGGGCACCCACAGGACACCTATCCCCCGGATCACGACGACCACGAATGCTGCGAGAGGGTGGTTATCAACATAGCTGGTCTCCGTTTCGAGACACAGTTAAAAACTCTCTCTCAGTTTCCAGAGACTTTGCTGGGCAACCCCAAAAAGAGGATGCGGTATTTTGACCCCCTTAGAAATGAATATTTCTTTGACAGAAACCGCCCCAGCTTTGATGCTATTCTATATTACTACCAATCCGGGGGCAGGCTGAGGAGACCAGTGAACGTCCCGCTGGATATGTTCTCGGAAGAGATAAAATTTTATGAGCTGGGAGTGGATGCGATGGAGAAATTCCGTGAGGATGAGGGCTTCATCAGAGAGGAAGAGCGCCCCTTGCCCGAGAAGGAGTTCCAGCGCCAAATTTGGCTTCTCTTTGAGCACCCAGAGAGCTCAGGCCCAGCAAGAGGGATTGCCATAGTATCTGTGATGGTCATTCTGATCTCCATAGTCATATTTTGTTTAGAGACTTTACCGGAGCTGAAAGAGGACCCAGTGGGTCGGATAGAGACCATAGGGAACACTACCTTTTATTACAAGCCAAATATCCTTACAGACCCCTTCTTCATCATCGAGACGCTCTGTATAATCTGGTTCTCCTTTGAGTTGATAGTGCGCTTTTTAGCGTGCCCTAGCAAGCCGGCCTTCTTCAAGAATATGATGAACACTATCGACATAGTGGCCATCATTCCATACTTCATCACACTCGGCACCGAGCTAGCTGAAGACCCAGAAAATGGGGAGGGAGTCGGGGAACAGGCAACATCTCTGGCCATACTCAGGGTGATCCGTCTGGTCAGAGTGTTTCGAATTTTCAAGCTGTCACGACACTCAAAAGGATTGCAGATTTTGGGGCAGACCCTCAAGGCCAGCATGCGAGAGCTTGGATTGCTGATCTTCTTTCTGTTCATTGGAGTCATCTTGTTCTCCAGCGCTGTGTACTTTGCTGAGGCCGAGGAACAGGGATCCTACTTTGGTAGCATCCCAGATGCTTTCTGGTGGGCCGTTGTGTCTATGACAACTGTGGGCTATGGGGACATGGTCCCAGTCACTATAGGAGGCAAGATCGTGGGTTCTCTGTGCGCCATCGCTGGAGTGTTGACAATTGCCCTCCCAGTGCCTGTCATAGTGTCCAACTTCAACTACTTCTACCATAGGGAGACCGAGGGAGAGGAGCAGGCCCAACTGCTCAACGTTAGCAATCCAAACATTCCCTCCGAAACCAATTCTAGTCGCCGTAGCTCATCGACCGTAAGCAAGTCAGAGTACATGGAGATTGATGGGGACATAAACAACAGCATCGACAATTTTAGAGAGGCAAACCTCAGAACTGGCAACTGCACTATAGCCAACCAAAACTGTGTAAATAAAAGCAAGCTGCTCACAGATGTCTAGAGTCCAGTTTAGAACCGTGGGATCTCTAAGACGCTGTCACGTGTGGAGTAGACCATCCGTTAGGAATGCTTCATTTACCTTCCCAAAGCGCTCTATGGCATTAGGCCTACAACCATGCTCAGCTATATAGAAAGGAAACAGAAAAAAACAAAGCTGTTAGAGTATATGACAGGTAGATAGAGTAATTAATTTTTATTACCCTACAAATATATACATATATTGAAGAAAAAACCCTAAACTATTACGCACACGCGGCGCCCTAGAAGACGCAGAGCACTCATGACTGTCTTATCGGACGACGGCGTGGTAATTAAAATGTCATGCATGGATTACAGATAACAATTCAGCAAGTTGCACAATGCATCAAGGAAAATGCATCAGAAAAGTCTGCAGAGACACGCAAGCATCTGCAGACCAGTGGTCGGCGCCTGGAGGCCAGGCGACCCCTCTACAAAGGATCTACTATTATTCAGCAAAGCACCTTATAGGAAAAAGACCGATCTCTCCCGTTTGGACGTAAAGAGATGGTGATGTACTCGCTTCACGGACATCCGCAATGCTGCTATTTTCCAGCAGATGCTGTAATTATGATATCACCAAGTGATTCAATGCCATGCCCTTTAGATGCAACACAGCACAATGGTTAAAAAAAGAGAAGAGCTTCACACGAGCATGTTTAGAGACTTCCCATTTTGATATTGGCATGCATGTGACATTACCTCATATAATGGTAAAAGATGTTCTTTTGGATACCCGCCTCCATTCCCCCTCTCATTCGTTCTCACACCGAGTGCACTGGATAGTTTTTAATTTGAAAATGCTAATCATTTAGAAGTATAGGAACTGAATGTTAAATCTTAAGGGAACAGTAAATAAATGAGATCATAGCATGAAAAAAGTAACCTGCATTATGGCCTACTGACTAAGGTACTTTTGTATCCTAGTATATTTAATGCATGACATCAATATACAGCTTGTTGCAATTCAGGCACTTTGAAGTGCCCTATTGTCAGGTAACGAGGGAATCTAAATCCTGTATGTTTCTGAACTGTGACAAAGTATATCCAAGCCCAACTCGGGGATGCAGAGTTTCTAATTTAAAAATAAGAACCTGAAAAAATATTATCAAAAATGCATATAATCATAATAAGCACCAATTACAGTATTACTTCAATAGTACAGTGCATGGACCTTCTTTGAACAAGAAAAGTTAACATATTGTGAGTCATGCTTCCATCTCACCACAAAATTTTAGTGATTTTGAAACCACTGAAAAAAAGATTCAGTGCCAAAATTCAGTTCATATTGCGAAGAATTGTTTTGACATTAGTTGCTAGTGCCTTTATCCCTCCTCACCAACAGGACCAGTGAAAGTGCCTCTGTGTACAATGGAATTCATGAAGTTGAGCAGATCTGGTGCAGTTCCTGTTTTCATACAATTATGATGTTGTTGATGATGTTAATGATGATGAGGATAATGATGATCATGACTGAAACAGAGAGAGAGAGAGAGAGAATGTTTGGTTGTTGAGAAAAAAAAAACCTAGAAAAAAAAAACATGAACTACAACAAAATGATCCATGGCTGTCACGCACAACCCTGATTTCATGTTGTCATGCACTTGGCTTATGCCCTTAAGGAACAATGTATTGTATTTAGCATTTTCACCGGTATGAATCAAAAGGGAATATTCATTGCTTTGTGTATGTTTTGCTTATAATGTGTTCTATTGATTTGCCTGCCATGAATCCTTGCATTGTTTCTACCTCAGTGAGGTCATTGCAAAACTAAGTGCAGAGTTGCAAGCTTCAGTGCAGGGCTCCTTTTCCATAATGCAAAAAAGGGAGCCCTAAGTATATGTACACTGCTGACATGCAATGCTAGACTTGAGAGTAGGCCCAAAATATAGCCTTTAGATGAGCACTTAGGACAAATAGTGTATCACCACCCCACCCTTAACCCTGTAAGCTACGCACAATCAAAAAAAAACATGCATTTGTAGAGCATAGTTTATAGAGCATAGTTTATAGAGATTGCCTGACTCTCCAAAAAAGATGGGATTGACTGTTTTGTGTGGCAGTTTTTATGAAATAATGGCCTATACAAGTAACTGTTGTATCATGGAAGCCTAGTGTCTGAATGTGTTGTTAATATGCATCTGTCTAGGAAAGACAGTGGAAAAGCTTGATAGTTTATAAGTCTTCATATTGCAATCCTTGGGCATTATAATGCACATCAGGTGCAGTCACCCTTTTTGCACAATGTATTGTTTTGTTCAGTTCTTCAAGTCATTGTGTTAGACTTTTTTCACGGCAAGGCTTGCTGACACATTCTGAATAGTTGTTATTAAGTATGCTGGCTAAAATAGGCCAATTGACGATAAGGGGTCAAAACATAATGACACTACTTGAAAAATCTTCATCAACATCACTATACACTTAGTACTGATAATAATTTATCCAAATGATATTAAGTCATTTGGGTAGAAAAGTGCTGTTCCCCGTATTGTTCTCGTCTTTATTTAAAGCTCCTATGAAAACCCCACAAATACAGTGCTACTTGAATGTCTCACTTGTCTCTGTTGGTGCAATGGCTACCCTCGCAGTGCTAGTAGAGGGCCACCATTGCTGTACTATTGCCACCCATCACACATTGCCTGGTGAAACAAGCTTACATACACTTTGTTGAGACGAGACATTTTTTTTGATTCTGTGAATCTAGTTCCTCATTGTTTCGTTTTTGCTAGCTGGTTTGTTAGCTTAGGGTACTTGCTGTCCTTTTTATTTGGTAAAGATCTTTGTACTGTATTGCTGAAGACTTTAGAAAGTGTCTGCCTCAGGCCAGGTGACTATTTAAGAGCCTTCCTTGATGTCAGTGACTTATTATGAGTGCAAAAAAAAAGATATACTTCTGTGTCAGGGATCCTCAATGTGGGTTTCTCAAACAGAAGGCCATCAAATCTAAGAACAGACACAAAGAACATCCCAATACCACATATTATAATACTATATCTAGAAAGCAAACCTACTGTGTCTCTTATGTATAGCTAACTATCAGGTAAAGGATGTGGTTGCTTTTGTTGTGTGAGTTTCCCCTATGGCTGAGGCTTAGGACAAGTTATGATAGGTGTAACATGTCCTACACTAGGTAAACCCAAGGCAAAGAGACCATGTTATGATACCCCTCATATTACTGCTGCCCTTGCTGTGAGGGCAATGTATGGTGCTATGCATTCAATTACTCAACAGACCGTGCATTCTTATAGCAATAGAATAACAGGCACGTTTCTCAGATTTTTTTTTTGTAAAATAGGATACAAATCTATTTTGAATGACACTGAAGCTGAGATCACTTGGCAGATACTTACGACAGGGCTGTTTATGAACCAATCTCCCACCCCTTTACTGTTGGATTCATGTTGAGGTCGTCGGGGTCAAAGGATAGAGGTCAACATCTGTCCTCTCGGTATGCTGAGAAAAACCCACGAAGAAGCCAAATATAGGTTCTGTATGTAGTGGAAGCCCCCGTTATCCTCCCAGTTCTAACCGGAGTTGTTTTCCAGTAAGGAACCAAGGTTGATGAGGGGGCAAGGCAGACCTATACCACATGTCCCAAAGGAATAGCCCAGAATGCACTTAGGGGATGCTATCATCAACCTGCTGGACTGAATGCCTGTGTGCTGTATGGATAGTGAGGGGGAGTCAGAGAGGGTGCCTATATTGTTTTTACATGTTTTTTTGCATTTCTTTTGCCTAAAGTTTCAGATGTTGCGCTTCTCTGAACAAAAACATGAGTGAGAAGGTCTTAAAAAATCATTTAGAGACAATATTAACCTAATTAAACTATAAGAAGAAATATTCTATCAATGTAGTAAGAACTCAATGCCATTTTAGCTACAGTTAAATAGAATATAGCAACTACTATATATTGCAATTATGAAAACCAATGATGAATTTTAATGTTTCCCTTGTGTGTTCTATCCTCCCCCCCGTGGCACTGTAATGACTGATTGTTTTAGGAAGAACATGCCATACTGAAATATCAAAGACTCAGTGCGTTCCTTTGGAAAGCCATGATAGTGATGATGAAATTATGATCGATTACTGTACACTGAACGATAGGAATAACAAGTGTATTAGCATTAAGATGTGTATGGTTTGTCTTTTTTTTTGTTCTAAGAAAAAAGAAGATTCATTCAAACTCCATATTAACAATTTCCAAAATTCCAACACGGAACCTACTGCTAATGTATAGATACATATCTCTACAGCAACCTACTGATCGCAAAAACTGCATGGTCAATGGAAGACTGCATGAGCTTAGCCTTTCAAACTGTGGATCAACTATAATAACGGTTGCATCATTTAAAAAAAAAACCCTTGCTTTCATCTGCACCAAGGCTTCTACAAGGCCCTGTTCAGAACTTGTTTCAAAACGTGTCCTCTGCTGGGATCCCAAAAAGCACCTCGGCACTTATCTCTGGGTGCTGGGATGCCTTTGGGAATCGTAGCCATATTCAATGACTGTCTGTGACTTATGGGTTCTGATCACTAGGCTCAGAATGTGAACAAGGACATTAAGGGCTTAGTTTCTCACAGATTACACCCGATTCAAGGACTGAAATGTTCTGGTTCCGGTAGACGGGCATCTCCAGTCTTGGATTAGGCTTAATCTGTGTCCTGGGAAACATGCTTGTGATGTCTAAATAGGGCCTAATGTGTCATATACCCTCCTTTATACTATATAGGTTTCAAGGCATTCTTGTTTGCTTAACCCTTTCAGGTGTATGTATTTTGGATTGTTTTCTCAGAATTCTGCCTTAGAATTCTAGAACTTTATAGCTCTCAATAGCCGGTAGCCATTATGACACCATCATTAGAATGTTCAGTTCCCAAAAAATTCCAATCTCACCGGTGAGATCGCACACCTGAAAGGATTAAGGTTTTTTTTTTCGACCAAGAGTTTGCGACTCAGACGAACCAATGTATGTGTGTGCCTGCTGCGGCGGCGCTGAACAGAGTCGAATGTTGGAATACTGTGTACCTCGCTCACCTCAAGCCACTTCACACTTGGTCTAGCGATGAACGGTGACCGGTAATGAGAGGAATTTGTTGTTTGGCAGCGATGCCACGATGGTAATGTAACCGATGTGAGTTTGTCTTCCTGTCAAGCATGCACATGAGAATGTGACCAAGTGCACTATTTAGGGGAAGCTGGCCCCCGTTTTGGGAGCAGCCCAGAGACACAAAGGACTGTTGAACTCCTGCTCCTCTGTTCCTCCATGCGCCTACAAACTGTCCCATGTGTTCTTCTGTTGTCATCTTCATGTTGTGTTTACAAGGATTATGCTACAATGTGTTCAGTTTGTCAGATGATGACAAAGGCATGGTCTGTGATCTATGCAAGGGTATTTCTTTTTATTCTTCTATCACCTATGATTTCATCCGACATTAACTTCAATAAATTTTTAAGGATCTGAAGGTGGTATGCTTATTTGTGCTTGGGTTGGGGGCATCTGAGCGTGGCGTCTGTGTGCCTGTCAACGCGATTAGGCTCAGGTTTCAGACTGGGCTTCAATCCAACCATGACCTTTCAATGATGCAGTCACTTGCTGATCTGAAGACCTACAGTACATGCAGACTTGTCTCTAGTATTGCCCTCTTCTCTCAGGTTGTTGCTAACATTTTGTCACAACACGCACATATTTATGTTACAATCATTAGATTTTGATTTGTCAAATGAAGCTCCTATTCAGACATGCTACCTGCTTACTCCTTAAGCCCAAATAGGAAGTGGAGTTACTGAAAAACGTTACAGATAGGAATAGGTATATTGTACAGAATGAGCCATATAAAGTGAAATTGTCCCTTCCTATCAGATACATTACAGCCCAATTTTTACAGTAGTACTGTAGTGGAACGCATGGTGATAAGGACTCCCTCTAAATCTGTCTTAACATTGGGCTATACTCTAAATCCATTAGCATTGTTTCACCGAGCTAAGACAATGGTCCCACACTAATCTCCTCTCCCAGGAGAGCTCTGCTTATCTCTGTCATTCCTGGGGAGTTACTGCTCACCTCTGAGGCCTAAATAGCTACCCTCTTCTCCCACTTGTTCCAGCATTCAGACGTGAAAATGCATAAACCTGAACATCTCGGTGTGAATCTCGGGTAGGCTCTCTCAACTTTGCGGTCAGAACCCCTCATTTGGAAAACAGGGTCCATAGAAAAACCCTAGTCAAGGTATAATGACTATAATAATATTGTGATTTTGAAATGGAAAATGAGGCTCGCCTAACCTATACACAGTTGTCACTGGTCAGCTCACAAGAGCAGGTCGATTCTTTGTCTCCTTGAGTAATTCATGCACTTTGTATGATGTATAATCAGTCTTCGCTGTTTTCACCTGTTGTAGAACGATTAGGTGCCAGGAATACCCTGACCTCAAACAGGGGGTCATCAGTTAAGAAAAAGGGGTTGCAAACCCCTGTCCTAAGGTGCAATGCCAGCTGGAGTCCAGCGCACAAATCACCCCATTTCCTAACAAAGAAAATCTAATCTCGCAAATGTCTCTGGGAAATCCAGTGATGTGAGTGTTTGCAGTTTTTTTTCCTCCAGGATTTAAAAATGATTCATTCTCACCCCATCCTCTTACGCTGCAAAAAGCTATGAGGCTGAGAGCTATGGAAGACATTGGACAACAGAGGCATTGGGGTGAATGCTGCAGCTTATCTGTCTCTCTGTCTCTCTCTCTCTCTCTCTTTACACCTGTCTGTCCCTCTGTCTCCATCTGTCCGTCTCTCTCCCACCCTCTGTCTGCGGGCTCTCAGTGTCTGTCTCCCTGCCCCGCGTTTGGGATAGGACGACCCTGTAGCAGAAGGCAGCCTCCTCTTCCTCGTCCTCTGCATTGCCCTCAGGAAATGCACCACTTCTCACTCTGCAGGCAGCGGCAAGGGTGGGGTGAGCTGGCGCCGGTCCCACTGCTCTCTACCTCTCTCTCCTGCTCTCTTTCTCCCACTCTTTCGCTTTCTCTCCTGCTCCCCCCTCTCTCTCCCTCCCTCCCTCTCCCCTCTCTCTCTCTCACTCCCCC
>OMKL01000239.1:0-13253 GCA_900302295.1 Parasudis fraserbrunneri
AAACAAACAGACATAAACAAAACAAAAAAAGTATAAATATTAAATAAAAGAGATCAGCTTAAAACGTTGGGTGCACACTATTTCACAAATAAAAAGGTGGGTATTGGTAAACTGAGTTCAGGGGTCATCCCTGGTTGCACCTCTTAACGATAAAACCTTTAACATAACAAACAGTCCTCACCCACAATGAGAGCATCAACCTGTCTATACACAGTAACAGAATCCTTACTACCACCCCCCCCTTGTTACAAAAATAATGCATTCTTTCCTGAGTAAGTAGGTATGAACTTCACAAGAAAGAATCTCCTGCCATGGCGAGCTGTGCTGCCTCTTTCTAACTTCAGCTATTTGAGGAGGAGTAACAGCTTGTTTAATGGATCTGTCTTTCAGCCAGACCGCAGTTAAGCACTCATGCCAGAATTTCAAACAGACAAACATATTACAGGTATGTGGGGGATTTTTTCCACAGAAAACCCAGCTACCATGAGGAAATACACCAATATCACATTTATACTGCTGATCCTGATTCTGAGTAGAACTTAACTTCGATACAGAGTGCCGATCCGATACAGGACACCTAGCATCTTTCCATGTGTCAAAAAAGCAGAGAATCAAGTGGCTCTGCCTTGATTTCTGACATACAGCACAACACATGGTTCTTGGTATTGGGTATTAGTATTGGGTAAAGTATCTGTGAATCATGTACAGTGTATATACGCCTTCTGCTACACTGGAAAAATGTAAAAACAAGAAATGGAAATAAAGAAAAAATGGTTTATTAAAAAACACTGTATCTTGAGGGCTCTAAACTTGTCATGGGCAGAACTGGTATCAACCACTTTGATGTTGAGCATGGTGTTACACTGTTAGAGCACTGCAGGTAGGAGGAAATGGTATCTTTTGAGTTTCTGCACGCTGATGCGTAACATGTATCCTATAGATCGGTTTAATGGCAGCAGCATCATCAATAGTCATGTTCAGTCTCCAAAGTACAGACGTACATACAGGTATGAGCTGCATCAATCAGACGGGCATCGATAATTACAAAAATGATTGTAAACTTTCCCTCTGATTAGGCTTTAGGTGGGCGAGGGCTCTGTCACATTAAGGACTTATTAAAAGCATTTTCAAGCTCTGATGAAGGTGAGGAATGCATGGCATGTTGTCCAGTTCAGCCATCCTTGTGGTATCAGCTCAAACTCTTAACTCCCTCTTACTTTCTTTTCCCTGGTGCCTCTCGTTCCTCCCTCTTTCTCTTTCTCTCTCTCTCTCTCTCTCTCTCTCCCCCTCACTCATGCTCTCATCTGCCTGATCATACTCGTTTAGGTTCTCAACTTTGATCAAATCAAATCACTCCCTTAAGTGTATTACTCCGTTTCTTGACTTTGTGTCTCTTTTTGCACACCTCTATTTTAGTTAGTTATTCAAGAGGAGGATTTGGGTTGTAGAAACTGCAAAGACAGCTATTTCATGACAAAAAGCTCATCCAATGCCAAAATTATTATTCTTTAAAAAGCCACTTTATAGATGACCCCCCTCCATGTCATGTCATTACATGATATACTCTTCCAAAAACCTTTTAATGAGAGTCCTTTATTAACTAGTCACAAGATTCCTTGGTGAGTATGACAAATACATCTAGGAGGTGTGGTATTTCACAAAGCAATGGCAGTAGTAGTTGAAATGTGTCCAATATCAGTCTGCTGATGTTCAGTCTACACAAGTTTCAACACGTTCCCAAGCCTCATCTCTCATAAAACAAATAAAGAAACCACGAGCAAGCATCATCATGACTCCACAGAGCCAAGTCAGTACCTACTTTCAAGAATGGTTGGTCTCTTCTTGTGGCGCATCTTTTTAAACTTCCCTCTGAAGTCTCTGGGTGGGAACAGGTCCAAAGGTAAGCTGGCAATATGCCCCAAGACAATCTCATCCAGTCCCTCAGAACAATCCGTCTCACTCTCCACCGGGTCTCTCACAGCAGGCTCCTCCAGAGACATATTGGATGGCAGAGAGCCCACAGCAACTTCAATCATTCTCCCAAGCCAACATTGAGAGCTGTTTTGCGCTTTTAGCTTTTTGTTTAATGTTGCTCTTCCTTTTCCTCCTCCCCAGCCTCAAGTCTTTATCTCAGCTGGGCAGTGAACGTCTCCAGTGAGGAGATGGGCCCAGGGCTGCCAGCTCCAGTCTGCTAGCGTGTTTTAACCCCTGCACTTGCCAGGGCAGTTTAGCAAGTTACAGTAACATTCATGAATTGGGCAGGTGTAGGATTACTAGGCAGCCCCTCCTCTTTTCAGCAAAAAGAGGCGAGAGGCAGAGAAGAGAGGGGCAGAGCACTAGCTCAAGAGAGAGACAGTGGAGGCAACAGGACCAAATGGAGCTCCTGCAATTACAACATAACCATCTACTGTTTGCTCACAACATACTCCTACATGACTAATAGCTGTCCTCTAATCTCTGTCTATCGTAGGCTCCAGTCCTCTGGGGAGTCACTTCCTCATAAGAGATACAACATTCCTTCAATGATGAGATGCTGTCACATTATCTACCACCGAGACCAGATATCCTAGCGGCTACCCCCGGTGTTTTGTGATGGTTGAAACAATCATGTGTCCGTATATATATCCACACAGCAGATTGATTCCACATATCCTCCACAGCACTTCTACACACTCTCAGGCCTCTCTGGTGTGTCCAGCCGTCTGTGTTGAGAGACCCAGTAAGTCATTGTTTCCTGCTGTCTAGGTACACGCCTCGCTGAGGAAACGATTGAGAAGAGCTAAGCGAGTCAGTTGCACTAAAGTCAGTTCAAGTAAAATGAGGGAAAGTTCACAGCGTATGTACGCCATATCAAATCAATCCGTCTCAACCCCTTGGATGAATGTAAACTGGACACACCTACTGCATGAACAAGTTTTTCCTAGGCTGACCTACATCAGTAATACAAACACGCAGTGTATGTACTTGAAGGCGTTTTCTGTTTTAGAAAGTTACCACATTTAACCATCGAACAAGTAGCCTATACTCCCTTGTCCTCAAGCTGCCAGGATATTTTCCAAGGACTAGTGTTAAGGCATAGAAAGATGTGGCCATAATTACAATGTTAGATCACACATTTACTGTAAACTACATATGACTTCTTTCACAGTTGGCAGAACATACCACATTCAACCAAACCACATCAAAAAGAATACCTGCACAACATTCATCAGGGAGCCTCTGGCAACAACTTTTTGCCCTGTCTAATATTTCCAACCATAGTCTAACTTTTCATTCACCTGTCAAAGAAAAACGTAGCCTCGAGAAAAATGCCTCAATGCTTGAAGAGCACACCTGAGAATTAGGTCAAACACGCTATGCAGTCTGTCTCACACTCGTGTACTAAAGCACCACTCTGTAATTTATTCGAACATATAAATTGTGGCGGTATTATGCACATATATTCTTAGTGTTTGACCTGCATATGGAAATGAAGCCTTTTCTAACTTTTCTAACTTGTCATAATTAAAAATAGGGGTGTCACAATTAATCAACTGAATCTAATGAGTTGATTACAAAAGAATATCAATAAAAAATTACTGCATCAGTGCTTCGAAACATTTCACTGATGGCAGTTAAAAGTTCCAAAGCGTCTAGTCTGATGGAAATACAAAAGAAGAATCATAATTTCATACACTAAGATTGTTAAAAAATGCTCTAAAAAGACCCTGTTAAAGTGCATGCTTTAGCTCAATTTCAGTGTGCATTCATGGGAAAAATAGAACATAAGCAAACTTAAATGTAAATGTTCAATTGTCTGTTTTTTTAATGAAAATGAATAGTTTAGATTGCACCGCTTAATCAATAAAATCGTTAGTAGCAGCTCTAATTCAAAATACCAATCCATTTTAGCCAATATTACAAACATTACAAGTGTAAATAAAACTTTCACAGCATCAAAATGCATTTGAAATGCAGATTTAGTTGGCTCAAGAGCTCACTCAATCAATTTGAGAACAAAACATCTATCTTTCCAAGCCCAGGACTTGGGTGTTCAGTGGAGGGGCGGCCAGATTGTTTACATTTGGATTACAGATTGCACCTTTAACAGTCCCTGAACTGCCTTTTCTCTTCAGCCTACTCCTGGCCTAGTTAAAAGCTTCGTTCATGATAGGGATTCTCATATTATCAGACTAAGGAGTGACAAAGAAAGAAATTCTGTACAGCAGACAAAGCAATACTCCCTGTCTTAGTCCTGTGGATTCAATTTCACTGAAGAAAAAAACCATCCCAATTTCCAATAAGGGACATGTGTACGCACAAGCACGTGGAAAGCCTGCCATCATGAAAATACTGCAAATCCACACATGCATACTCTTTTTACAACTGAGTCTGCTTGTTTGCAGTGTTTCTAAAAATAAAAAATTAAACATATTTGTGCCCCCAACCCCTTCACCGCATCTTGGTCTTAATAAATAGATAGCTTTAGAAAATATTGCCTTTAAGACATATTGCCTCCTGTGCTATTTATTTATTCCTTCCATTTCCTGGATTGTATTTTCAAATAAGCAGATTGTTATAGTTTTTTAATCCTGTGAGAACCACTTAGGCTATTTAGTGTTTAGAGACTTTTGACAACCATACCATAGATCACATTTGTTAGTTAAACCACATGATGGGTAAATTGGCCTTATTTTGTTTCTTGAAAAATAACAACAACAAAAACAACAACAACATCGACAACAGCAAAATTCCTCAACTGTCAAATAACTCAAAACAACACAATACAAACTACATGTAATGTAGATACGGTGTCATCACTCAAACTTTTGAAACACAGAGCAAAGCTTCTGAAGTGCTGCAATTTAAAATCCAAAGCAACTGACTGCAGATGTAATGGTGCTACTGCACCCTCTACTGCTCAAGGAGAATGCAGTGAGCTAGTAGAGAATTGCATGGTAGCACATTGAACTACAGTACTACAGTACATTTTCTGATTTCAATTTGCTCATGCTATTGTGCAAAGGCTGATGATGGCATGCAGGTATGTTTTATGAATATTATATTAGAATCTGGAAGTGCATATATATAATATCTTCAGACAGATTGCTGACCATTGTGTCATCAATTTACTATATGATTCAAGCCAGCCTCAGAAACACATGCATTTATACGCTTGGAAAAACACACAATGGAGCTCCGTATGAAGCTGTGTAAGACAAAATATGCTTCAGTATAGTCTTCTTAGAGTAGACTAAACTCAATGTTTGGTGCTGTATTGTCTACAACATATTTTATAGTTCGTATATTGAAAATGCTGTTAAAATTTGGTGCAACCCAATGAGTCTGGAGAGATAAATTTCAGTAAAATTCACAGAAATCCAGTCATACACTACATGTGTCAATACTGCACTTCCAGCATACTCACGGTAAGCCAGGCTTTCCCAAGTTCATAATGTTAGTAACATATTTGGGTCCCCTGATTTGAAGGTGGAATAGGGCCGTCCTCCACTGAAGAAATTCTTAGTCGACTAATCTGTAAAATTGTGTTTCCCACGTGCAATCATGCAGATGGATCTCTTTAAATCTAGTACTTACAAGAGATGTACTTATCAGGAAATAACTTAAATGACGACTTATCAATTAACAGTCTTGGGTGACAGACCAAACTGACCAATTAATCGACAACGAGGAGCCAGCCGTAACATGGGGTCCCTTAAAAACATTCCTTATGAAACTACAATGACCTGTAGCCTAAGTAATGAGAATATCTGATTTACTACACTACTAATTAATACTTTTGCACTACATAGAAGCCATGCAGCCTGCCTTGCTTGTACATAAATCATTACTGACACACACACAAGGTTTCTGTTCTCCAGAGGAATGAAGCATTATTTATGCACTTGGTAAAATGTGTAATCAGTATGATGTGAACACAGAATTTTCAAGTGTTTTAAATGGTGGGGTCACAGGAATTTTATGATCTCAATTTGGGGTCATCTACCGAAAAGGGTTGAGAACCCATGGCATTGGCTATATATGGAATGATGGCATCACAGATGGAGCTTAGCTCTGGCTTATATGGGTGGAAGAAACTGTAATATGTCTATACCGGTATGTGACCGGACACAGCACTGTGCAAAGATATCATCTCATTTCTGTGTCCAAATTAACTTAATGGCACAATTATATTTGACATGCGATCTATCATTCAATTCAAAACCAGAACAGAATGTGCTTTACAACAATCAACAAAACTGTGAAGCTAGTTTGTCCAGGGACTGGATAGGCAGAGAGATAGTTTAGCCAACATAACATTACAGTGTAGTTTCACACAAGCTCATAATCGGGTGGGGCGACAATTCAATATTTTCATCTTCACATTGTATCGGGATCATATTGTGATAAAACTATGGTATTGTGATATTGTTGTGCACAATTATGTCATCTAAATTAATGATAACAACCACATATTAACTCACATTTCTCTCAAAATGAGATTTTCAGTATTTGAGGGGGTGTGGGTGGGAGAAAATAGAAGATTTGACTTTTGGTTCGATATCAAACTTTACATTATCAAGTAGTTCCATGCAATGAACAGCATTTGGATTATTTATCATATTGATTTTACATATGTCTCAGTGGTAGATAACATATGTGAACAGATTTCATGATATTGATATCAGAAGAAATTAAACGATTAGGTCTATCGTGATATGAATTTCTTTCAAATCGCCCCAGCCCTACACTCAAATTATGACTTTACAATTAGGCATATTTGACACAAAAATGCGGTTCAACATCATTCCCTCACATTCACTGTGATGTCAAGCCGAGTTACATGTAGGAAGTTGACTTTCACATTGCCTGCCCTCCCTGCCCTCATACTACAAGTGTATAACCTAGAAAAAGCCTTTCATCTGCCATGGGAACTGGAGGTTGAGCTACGGTACAAACTCACTGCATCAATTTATGCATTAAAAGCCTGACTGGCAATAAAGAGTGAAATGCCTTGCATGCAAACATTATTCTTAAGCCCCTTGCATTGAGCGAATAACATCACTTCCAACTGGGACTTTTACTACCAGCATGCTGCGTTTCTGAGAAAACTGGCAAACAAGATTGAATCCTTTTTACTGTGGCTTGGCAGATGTTCCTTTTATAGCCTACAGGGAGGATAATGCAAATGTGGCGTTGATATCGACTTTTTCCGCGACATCAGTCAACAGATCTGACTGAACTGAAAATAAAATATTCTGTTCTCACTGTCTGATTCCCTTTGCAACTCTTCTGAATTATTGGCTATGATTTCAACCAGTCCCTCTCCTTGGCTTTCTTGGGTACAGTGAATGTCAGTGCAGTACAAATGATCGAATAACTTCCTTAGTGTGGCTTTAAGAGAAGATAGCACCATACAATTGAATTCACGTGTTATTTCAGTGACCTTTAATAGCTTAAAAAATAGTTACAGGAACAGGAACAGCTGTCTCCCAAAGCTGGGAGCCAAACAATCAAGACTCTAATCTGCAATGTAATCAAGAGATACTTTCTTGAGCTGTTCTGCTGATGATAAAAAGGAGAGTGACTTTGTGGAATGTTTGTTTGACCATTTACTGTGTGCTCAAATAAGGCATAACAAACAACAAACTGGGTTGGAACTGAGGTCAACTGAAAGTCAATACAATCAATTCTTAAGTGAAACATCAATTCACTTACTAATGATTGACTATGCTTTCTCTTTCTTTATTGACTGGATGGATATAGGAATGTATTCTATAGCAAAATAGTTCAGTTTTTCACTTTTTTCGCTTCAAATTTAGCGGAAAATCCACTTCTGAAGTGACTGAAATGAAAGTGAATAATGGACCATGCTGAGGCAAAGAACTACCCAATGTAATTAAGGAGATGATACACCTCTAAATGTAATGTCTCTTTGAAGAAAGACCAGAATGACCTCTACCCTCCTTCTAAGGTTAAATATTGTATTAACCCTTTCAGGTGTACAATCTCACATATGAGATTAGAATTTTGAGAACTGAACATTCTAATGATGATGTCACAATAGCTACTGAACATTGACAGCTATAGACGGCTTCAACAACATAAAGATTCTAAATGGACTAGGTTTTGATGGTTATTGGCAAACACCGCAACAGGAAATCAACTGCAGTCCAAGCTGCTCCCAAGCAACACAATTCCACTGAAACCATCTATAGGTTGGTAGAAAAAAATTCTAAAAAACATACACCTGAAAGGGTTAAGGCTCCTTGCCAACCTTCTAAGAATTGTTTGCGCTAGATCAACAAGTTCTGGCAGTAGTTAGCAGCAGCACATAGCCTAAAAGATTTTGTAAAATTATAAATAAATAAATCAACCATATTACTCATAATTTATCATATTCTATTATTTATTAAGGTTTTTATTTATGAATAGATTTTTTTGTACCCTCTATCTGTGTCAGAATGTAGAACACAGCAAGTCTGTGTGTACTGAGAAACAGAGCTGCAGGCAGCAGGGCCGGGGGAAACTAACACCCTCCAGCTGACACTCAATGCTGTTACCATGGTGAGAAGTATCTGGATTTGCACAGGCAGAGCAGAACCTGATGAAAAATTGATAGATATCTAGACCTAAGGCTAATGTTAGAACACACCCGTTTAAGGTGTTGGAATCTTCATGAACAGCATGCAGGTGCAACAAGTAGGCCTACATGCAGCACACTGTATGCAGTGGGCAGGCCCACTGTGGATGGTGGAACTCAAGAGACAATGGCACTTATGACACAGTGGTAAACTTCCACAGATCAAGTAACAAGGGTTTGTGCAATATAAGCCCATGTGAGACTTATGTACCTTACCTATGTACTCATCTGAATTACTTTTCCAACTCTACTATGGGTAGTAGTATAACAAAGTTCCACTGACTCCTGGAATGCAAATCGGAATGGCATTCCATGATGACATGATGACAACATAATACCACAAAGGATCATGGGTGTCCTTTAACCTGCCCTTGCTGACCAGGCATGCCACAACCTCCAGAATCCACATGACGATAGGAATCAGAAAACACTGATCCATCACTGCATGTTTCACTAAAGCTTTGAGTAGCATTACCAGACTGCATCTAACTTCACCAACTGCAGCTGAAGGGTAAAACAGAACCCTGCAAAAGGCAGCTTTCATAATAATTAGTAATTATTCAACAGGTCCCCTATTCTTCCTGCTGTTCTGTATGAGTAGGGTTAACAAACAATAGGACCATTCACTGTCTGCAAACAGGTCCTCACAGCGCACCTGTCCCCTCCACTACCTGCCTATTATGAGCCTGGAGGAGGGGCCTCATACAGAACACTTGCATCCACTATGGTTCTTGAAAATGGGAGGCCAAACGTGTCTCATTTATGGCCACTGAGGCGAATGTCATGCATATCCAGTTACAGTAGGGTGATTATGCTCTTTTCTATTGCTATTCTAAGGTTAAAAATCTCTCATTGTCTAGCCAACCCTTTGAAAAGGAGAAGGCAATCACCTGTTATTGGATCATGATGGACAGTTGACTGATTAGTTACCATAGCACACAGCATGCCATGCACATCAAGTGAAGTGAATGATCATAGCTTCAGTCGTCATCATAGCCTGGTTTCACTGGGCTGATTATTCAGAGAACACAATGTCACCAAGATTTATAAAATATTCTGACCTTGAAAAATACAATCAGATGTTTTCCCTTCATTGGCAGGGAAACTTGGGATGCACTAATAAAGGTAGCCTACATGTTCCAGGCTAAAGGTTAGGCTACACTCTGCAGAGAACTCTCTAAAAAGAATAATACAATAACAAGAGCTAGATTTACCAGCATGTAAAATTTCAGAAATTAAAAGCAACATAACTTGATTTTCTGCCTTTTTCAAACAAACAAGACTGGTACTTTTCCTCAATGGAGAAAAATGGTTATCTCCAATTATTTGTCAAATTGCCCTGCACTAATGGTCTAATGGTCCCACATGTATGCTGATGATACTATCGTGTATTGTATTGCTGACTTGCCAACGAGAACTTGCAGCTTTCTTTTAATGCTCTCAAGGAAGCTCTTATTGATCTTAAATTGGTTCTTAATGTTAGTCAAACTAAATGTATGCTGTTTTCTAGAGCTAGAAATATTGATTATGATGGTGTGCAAATATCTGCTGTAAATGGTTCTAGCATTAAGTACCTTGGCATGTGGCTTGATGAGAAATTTCCATTTAAATACTATAACCTTGCTTCCAAGTTGTGACAGAAAATTGGCTTCCTGTACAGAAACAGAACCAGCTTTCCTTTGATTAGAAGGAAGAGGACTGTTGAGGCAGTTTTCTTATAAGGCCTCAACCCTTAAACCCCTGGACTTGGTCTATCACTCTGCCCTCAGATTCATCACTGGTGATAGATATGATACTCACTATTGCTTGCTATATGACAAGGTTGGTTGACATTCTCTGACAGAGAGGCGCAACAAACATTGGAATTTGTTTATTTTTAAAGCCCTTATTGGTAAATTACTTCCTTATATCTCAACGTTGTTGGAATGTGATTTAGGACCTTATCTAACTCACTCTAATGACTGGCTTATGTTTAAGGTCCACCGTGCACAGTCTGAAATGGGAACGTCAGCCTTTTATTTTAATGCCCCAACTTCCTGGAACGAGCTTCAACACACTATCAAATCAGTTCTCTATTTACCTATGGGCAGTTCAAATACATGATCTCAGACCTCCCTACTTCATATTGTAACTGTTTTAACTGATTTTTATCTGCGTTTTGCTTTTATTTTATTGTTTTTATGGTTGCCTAATTTTATTGTTTATTATATTTTATTATGTTTTGTTATTGCCTATTGTAATCTCCGCATCATTGAAAATGAGGGCCCACCCTCAATGTATCTCTCCCATAATTAAATAAAGGTTGAATGAATGAATGAATGAATGAATTAATTAACCAATTAATTAATAATTCTACAATGTTCTGTAAAAGCAATGGATTGAATCAACACGGTATTAGGCAAAAGTGTTGTACTCTGAACAGCAGTGAAAAAGTGGTATTATTTATAAAAATAAATAAATAAATAAAAATAAAAAGGGTTTTTTGCCTCAATAAAAAGAACAATTACACAATTGAAATAATTTCTTTTTGAAGTTTTTAGCTCCCACAGCTGAATTGCCTGACAAATCATGAATGCATTGTGAACATCACCCTTCAACTGCTCTTTTGAGTGTTAACTCAAGTCAATTAGTATGACATACAGTAGCTAAGAGCCATATGAAACTCAAGGCTACATCTACTCTGTCACTTATGTGTGGTTGGCTGCTAAGACCTACTTTTAGTTTTGAGTTTCTCCATAATCATTTGACAAGGATGGCGAGGGAGATGGAGGTTAATGGATTATGTGAATGATGGAACTTGTAACATCTTTGGTTTTGACACAGCAATGAGATGTCAGCTCATCACAATCAATAACAGGTTTTGTGTGGCATCCCCCCCTGCATACTATTGGAACACGCTTTGAGTGTCTAGAAAAGCACTACATAAATGCAATGATCCATTCATCCATTCATTCATTCATTCAGGAGGACTCTGCATGCCTTTACTTCCTTCCTCAGTTTGCTTATCTCTAATCGCACTGCTACATATTGGACTGGGGTAATATGAATGGAGAATGGGATATTGAGGAAGGTACAAAAGGGATTTTGGGGAAGGTACAATGACATCATTCAGGGGCTGCCATGTTTTATGAACATGGTCCATTTGGGGAACCATTTTAATTGTCCTCTGAGTCTGAACCAAATTGAGGTCTTGGACCAGATTTTGAAAAACAGTGGCCTAAAATGAACGAATCCTCCCTGTTCTCGGACAGTACATTTTAGGTGGGCAGAGACTATGGCTGACAGACAGATATGCCTTCAGGAGGCTATAGGGCTTCTGTTGTTAGTCTGTGAACTTTGCCAATATTGCATTCACAAAGTTCAACGTTTCAGAAACCAAAACTGTGCTTAAAGATTAACCTTCAGTTTGAGAATATACTGTAGCACTGGGTCACGCAAATGGACTTTGAAACTATCTGGTCTACCAACCCTTACGAAAAAGTATCATGGTCTGATACTAATTTCAGTTTTACCATGGTACTTGGCTGGCTGCCATTGTATAAAAGCCAAATATCGCCATGGTGACTTATTTTACTTACATATTACCATGGTATAATCCTATGGTATATTCGTAATTTTGGTCACACCAGTGACCAAAAATGAAGGAAATACTATGATACTTTTTTGTAAGGCAAGAAAAGACAACGTGATTTCGCTCTGGAGAGAATTTCATGGGGATATCCACAGTGGTGGCACACATTCATATTCCAACAAATTTGCATAGGCCGACGGAGTCAATAGTTTACTTCTAAACGTTCACACGCGCGTTTAACTTGTTAGACTTAAGACCACGGAGGGAAAAAACCGCAAAGGTAACCACAGGGAAATTAACTTCAGGAAACGTAGTTCCTTTTAAAGTTTAGGGTAGGCCCAATGTTTTGCGCTGGCGGTACAGTAAATAAAGGTGTTCAGAAATAGAAATATTTCATGGCAACAACCACTGAAAAGCAGTGGGCTACCGCCGTTGCAAATAATGTGCTTGCGAGTGTAAGTGAAAAAACACAAATGCACACTTAAAAGAATGATAAATACCTTCGATTACAGCGACACGTCTAGTTTGATTGCTCCATCTCCTCCAGCGAATGGCGTCGAAGTTCTAGCCCCAGTGACCCCTGAAAGCGCACTTGCCCAAAACGCACTTTTGCTCCCTCTTGTCTCCGCGCTCTCCATCAACCTTGCTCTCCTGCGAAGATACTAACTCCACCCCTAGCAACAAGACTCGGCCTAAAGCTCTCGTGAATAATGAAAGTATGAAAAACAAGGGACAGCCTATTTTCACAGCCATTTGAACCCGGGGGGCGTGGTTTTGTAGACCTAATTACAAAAATAAATACATAAATAAATAACATAAAATGAGTCTCTAGTTGAGGTTAGGATTATGGGTGAAGGGTCTCCAGTAAGGTTAGTTAAGGTAGGGATCAGGTGCCCCCGAGGCGACATGTGCCCCCGTTGTTATAGTTTTACAGTGGACACCAAATCAAGTAATTATATCACATTTTAGTATGATAATGAATATATAAATAAATAATGGATGTCATAAATTAAATAATACATAAAAAAAAAGCAAAAAAAAAAAAAAAAAAAAAAAAAA
>OMKL01000239.1:26027-46324 GCA_900302295.1 Parasudis fraserbrunneri
AGGTTTTGAATAAAACATGTAATAAGTTGATGAAAATTATGCAATTTCAAGGCTTCAAGCCTGTCAACATAACAGGAAGTAATAATAGGCAGTATAATTTGGTGACCATCCAATTTAATATAATCTTTAGATATTACAGGAAGGCAACTCCACAAAACAGCATACATCTTTCACTTAGGAGAGCCTTAGCCTTGGGCAAACATATAGTATGTACTGTATCAGTAGTACAGATTGGAAATACTGTAGCAAGGCTGCAATTATATTTCCAGTTTCCAAAGTCTGGGGAGGATTCACTGTCAAAATGATGTTATCAGTGCTATAGGGCAATAATTATGAAAACTGAAAACAGTTTGTTGGGATGGCTCTCTGTTGGCTCCCAGCCTTCTGCCTTACTGTTTTCAGTTTTCAAAAATATTGCCTTAGGATTGATAATGTCATTTTGACACAGTTAATCCTGAAATCTAGACTTGGGAAACTGGAAATATACATGCAGCACTGTTATTTCCAATCAGTAATAGCTACTGACACTTGAACATTCATCAAGGCTCAACTAAATTAGATGTATGTTGTTTTCCTTTAATACATTGAGAAATTAATGTTCCCAAGCATCAGGGTCGTTTCTAGATTTTTTGGGGCCCTATGCAAAATTTTGATTAGGGGCACCCCTATCTCAAGAAACTCCTGAAAATGTAGCAGATTTACTGGATCCAAATTCAGCTCTTGCATTTGTGTTAATGTTAACTTAAAATGTATAGGTGCCTGAGATCAACATATGAGGGAAGCAAAAAAAACAACAACAACAAAAACATGAGGGCATGCAGGACCCCCTGGTGGCTTTGGGGGCCCTATGCAACTGCATAGTCCACATATAGCAAGAAATTGCACAACCAAGCATTAAAATACAAGATCATCATGTACACCTTTTACTAGTCATGCATTCGATATCAAATACTTTTACACATATGCTTCAGTAAAACTTTGCATGGAGGCCTTTCACTTTTAGTGAAGTCTTTGAAGAGCTCTCTCCAAGACATTTATAGCAAACATTTGACAAGGTAAAGCTTCCTTTTTATAGCCTTCATAAATTCCTCCTTTTTTCTTTTGATGGCCTAATTTTTCCAGACATGAAAAGCCACAAGCTTTTCTGAGTCTTGCTACTACATCGTCACATAGTGTATATGTCCACCGTTACCTTTGTCAAATGAACTACGATCAGACTGTTTTAAAGCCCCTCTGAGCTCTGCCTTCACATCTATTGGAAGGGTGCAAATTGTCAGATTTTGCGAGAAATCAGGAACTCTTAAATTAATCAAATCAGAGCAGATCATTTGGGGTCGAGACTGAAGACATAATATGTTGATATTTTTTACATACCATTTATACAGTAGAACAGTAGGCATTAACAGCGTAAAGCATATATGGTTAGCATGAATAGTCGATTATATGAATATGTTAATTATTAATAATAACATTAATATAGCCTATGATCACTTAACTGTGCTCCATTTGGGGAAGAGAGCAGCTTTTGTACTCAACATAAAGAACAAGATATGTTTGTAGTAATCAGGTTTATTGCACAAAGTACAAAACAGGCTGCACTAGTCTCCAAAGAATTGGAGATTTATTCATTGTTCAGCATGGGTAGACTAAGTGGGAAGGTGGATCCTCTTTTTCTGAATCGGAGCATGAAATTGATGGTGTCAGGAGACAGGTTGGACTAAGATAGCCAGGGAGAACAGCAAAGGAGTGAGGAGAATTGTCAATGACATTGTACCTGGACTTGAATAGTTCCAACCGGTAAAGTTGGTTTAGACATTATAAAAGGTTATCCTGTGCCTCTTCTATCTTGTCCTACTTATCAATTCAACTTTTCACATGAAAGGTTTTACGGAAAATGGATTTTGCCTTGTAGGTGAGGATTTGGCAGTCTGAAATGTTATTTAGGCACGGGATAAATACATAGCTACTCCTTGCCATTTGGCCAGGGCTGTTACCTGAAAAAAGTCTTCAGATTAAACAAGCCAATCAGAAGTATTATTACACTTTGTGATGTCATACCAAGGACACACAAAGCTGAAATCACAACAGAGGAGAAGCAACATCCACAGCACTATGCTGTCACACATCTCTGCTCGCTTTTCTGTCTCTT
Organism: Parasudis fraserbrunneri; assembly: GCA_900302295.1. NCBI lineage: Eukaryota > Metazoa > Chordata > Actinopteri > Aulopiformes > Chlorophthalmidae > Parasudis > Parasudis fraserbrunneri. The sequence continues at coordinate 28,177 of OMKL01000239.1, forward strand.
CTGCCTGTATACTGTCTTAAGAAGGCTTGAGGTGGATAGCCTGCCCACACTCTCAACTTGACAGCTGACAGCTTTATTTAACAGTCAAACAACAACCAACCATCATCAGCCAACAAGGATTATCTTTCTCTTTGAATAATTCACACTATTCACATAAGACAAACATCAACGGTGGCAAATCCACAAAGCAAGAATATTACAAATGCTTGTCTTAAAGTGTGGAATGACATGTAATGAAACGAGGCAATATTATTTAGGCGGACACAAACACAAAATCATTCTAACTCAGGGAAAACATTGACCAATTATCCTTACTAAATCCAACTTTGAAAATCTTTTAGACATCAATATTCCAACACTGTCACATTTGTCGTCAGAATTAAACAGTGAATTAGTTTTGCTTGCACATAAAAGCCATTTCAATTTGTGCTGAGCCCTAAATACACAATCACTAAACAGCACAAGGCAGTTTTGGGGAAGACTAACCAGCATGACCACATTGATTGAAAAAGGAAAAGGAAAAAATAAAGCAACACTTTGAGTCGGCACTAATCAAGTCTGAAGTTTCACTTCAGCTTACTACCGAAGTGGACTGCCAATAATTTAGCAAGGGGCAGGACAGAGGTATGTAACAACGCATTATGTAATAACCTGCATTTTGTAATAATCTGCCACATTTTGTAATAAACAGCCTGAACACAATATGTAATAAATTTCACCACATTTTGTAATAAATTATTACATATTTCTGTGGTTATTACAAAATGCGGGAGTTGAATGAAATGAAAATGTAATAATATGGTGCATTATGTAATAACTAACCAAAATGGATGTTGTCATTTGTACATTTATATTTTTAACAATTAAGCTAAATTAAACTTCCCAAATATTAAATTAGACTGGTGTTATAGTTGACTGGCATTACAGTTGACCGGCTGATCTTAGTCTAAATAGCCACATAAAAGCAGTAACAAGATCAGCTTTTTTTTAATCATATTTATCTTACAAATACAACCAAACTCAGGAACTTCATGACAAAAGCAGACCTGGAAAAATTCATTCATGCTTTTATTTCTAGCAGGGTTGACTATTGCAATGATCTTTTGACAGCGTTCCCCCAAAAGACCATCAAAAGCCTTCACCTTATTCAAAATGCAAGGACTTACGGGGACCAAAAGTTCAGACCACATCATCCTGATTCTTAAGTTGCTACACTGGCTTCCTGTCTGCCACAGAATTGAATATATGGCAATGCTGCTTGTTAATAAATCAATACATGGAGTGGGACCAAATACATTACAGACATGTTTAAGGATAACACTCCTGCCAGGCCTCTCAGGTCAAGTGGGAGTGGGCTGCTAGTAGTGCCCAGTGCCAGGGCTAAACACGGTGAAGTAACCTTTGGTCACTATGCTGCTAGTAGTGCCCAGTGCCAGGGCTAAACATGGTGAAGTAACCTTTAGTCACTATGCTGCTAGTAGTGCCCAGTGCCAGGGCTAAACTTGGTGAAGCAACCTTTAATCACTATGCCGTTAGTAGTGCCCAGTGCCAGGGCTAAACATGGTGAAGTAACCTTTAGTCACTATGCTGCTAGTAGTGCCCAGTGTCAGGGCTAAACTTGGTGAAGCAACCTTTAGTCACTATGCTGTTAGTAGTGCCCAGTGTCGGGGCAAAACTTGGTGAAGCAACATTTAGTCACTATGCTGCACATCTCTGAAACAGCCTCCCTGTCGATCTTAAAAAGAGCCTAATCCTCAAAATGTTTCAATTAGGACTCAAAACCACACTGATTGTGGTTGCTTTTAGTTGAGTTATTTGAGTTCTTTATAAAAAAAAAAAATATATATATATATAATTTATTACAAAATGCGGGGGAATTTATTACATATTGCGTTCAGGCTGGCTATTACAAAATGCAGCAGATTATTACAAATAATGAAAATGTATTACATTTTGTCAAGTTATTACATAATGCGGTGTTATGATATAATGCGTTGTTACAATGTATTCTCTTTATACAAAATGTTCAGGCACCTTTACATAAAATAAAACTTCAATCCCTTAGAAAGTACGAGTGAAAAAATAAGAACCCCTTTTTTATTACCGTAGCTTTATTGCATTTGCAATTGAATGGTCGAATCCCCAACCCCCCTGGGAATGTCCGGACAGAGGAAAATGCACGAGAAACATAGTCTCCTAACTCAGTAATTACTGTAATGCCCTCCATGGTGAATTGTTCAGAGCTCCTCAGTCTCCAGTAATACAAGACCGTGGTTGTACTATGCAGCTCTCAGGTGTGAATTCGAATCTCTATATTTGCCATGTACATTTTGCATATACCAGGATATACCATTTGTCCTCTGCATTTAACCCATCCTAATTATTTAGGAGCTGTGAGTGTCCATAGTCCGGCGCCTGGGGACCAACTCCAGAGTGCCTTAGTCAAAGGCAATGGCAGGAGTTTGTATCTAGCATGCATGTCTTTTATGGGCAACCCTTACTCCCACTGCAACTACACCCCTGGCCATAGCTGTAAATGAGAAGGATTTCTTCAGTTCACTTGCCTGGTCAAATATAGGCTGAAAACACTGTGATTTATGAGTTTCTTTTTTGTTTTAGCTCATTAAAAACATCTGTTCTGGCAATATTACATTCAAAGAAAATAATAACAATAATAATAATAATCATCATCATAATCATAATCATAATACATTCAGAAAAAAAGTTATACATGATAGATTATTTCATTGCCCTACTGAAATAAATACATTACTGCTAGAATTGTTCACAGAAATGCAATACAATAATAATTATTTTGACACTTTCACATCACATCAGCATCATCAAACATTTTTCAAAGATCAAAATGAACAAAGTTCACAGTCACTCAAAGCTTTCATAATAATTGCATTTCATCCTGAGATCAAAATAAGCAGGTGGCCCTCTCCCTCTGCTTTCTGAGTCAGAGATAAACTGGGATTGGTTTACTGTATGTGGAAAGAATTTTGACTAGTCTGATCACACTCAAAGAGCCATGCTGTCGTCCTTACGCTGCACCAACAGAGGAACACATGTTGGCAATAGTACAGGATTCACAAAAAATGTGGTATCTCATGTACCAAGTTTGCACCGTGTCCAATGGGCAATTTAGGTGGGGCATGAGGTCCAGTGAGGTTAAGGTAGGGGTGGGTTTGTTCATGAGATACCAAGTTTTTAGGGAGTCCCGCAATAGCACCACATCCCTCCATTACTCCCCTTATGATGCGGTCTTGGACAATGTTAGATCTTGCACATAGGGTTGCTACTGGAGCAGATTCAGAAATGGGAAGATTGCCATTGTCTTTTACCTGAACTTTGTGTTGATGCATTCAAAACTAACCCTGGTTCCTACACAAAATTAGACATTGGCTTGACATTGGCAATGGCTTCACACACAACTTTTCTTTGTAACCTTTATTACCTCCACCAAGGAGCAACAACATATCTCGAAAAGTAACGACAGGATTGCCACCAAATTTGCTGTGCACATTCATGACACCAAAATGAAGGAACCTACTGATTTTGGTGACCCAATGACCTTTCCTCTAGCAACTCCCATCAGGCAAATCTTTCCAGACTGGGCTGTCCCCCTGATTCTCACTCAGCTTTCTGTGTGGCACCAAGGTACAAACATCTTGTATTGATGTATTATTTACATAGTTGAGATCCAATCGCATTTCCGATAAACACATAGTAAACAGGAAGTGATGTGTTACTTGTGAACGCTTTGTCCAGTTTTCTCCTAGAATAGCGAGGAGCACTGTGAAGTTTTGAGTCACTTGGCATCATGGTGGCATTATTCTAACAAAGCTAAAAGCATGAACTCAGCAGCTTTTGTGATTTTGAAATGTGTTGTCCCATTGTGATATCCTACTGATGGTATCAATATGTATTATTTATATAGTTGATAAGCCAAACTGTATTACCCCCAGATCCACTCAAATGGGGTTGGTATGGTAAACAGTAGGTGATATGTTACTTGTGAACACTTTGTCTGCTTTGCAAGTTGTCGTATGGCAGTGTGATATGAGGTAGTATCACCATTGTTGATAAATAAAACATGAATTTACAGCCAGGGTCTGTTAAGACTGGTGATATCAGCAACTCTGGTTTCTCACATCTACCCAGTTAAATGTTGAGTGTGAAAGTAAAGGCAAAGTGGGGAGATTGTTAAACCTTGGCAGAGGTATGCACTCTATTGAGTACATTCTGCTCGTTCACCTGGGGATTATTTGTTGAGTATGTATGTTCTTTTTCAGCAACGCCCTGCTAAACACCCATGCAGTTCCACATGTTCATACCTAGGAGCTGTCAAGTACAATCATTTTCTTTTTCTTTTTAACTACTCACCACTAAGCAGCTCTGCCGGAGCAGTTGTTGTTTAGGTGCCTTGCTCAAAGGTACTTCAGAGGCAGTTGTTTAGGGAGGGTAGAGTGGCACTCGTTCACTTCCTCCACCCTGCTGGTCCGGTAGCCAGGGAGACATTCATGTTTCATCAAACAAACACCTGCCTCTAATAAATGCCTGGTCCCCCAAAAATATGAATCCTATGTTGCAGATCATAAAAACATAATAGAGTATACATCACACAGCGACCATTATTTTACTGAATCCTGAATTATGTTGGCAAAGGTATCATATGTAACTTGATGTTGAAATATGCCTTTGTGCAAATATAAATACAATATTATACCATATGTATGTAGCCTATTTATACTAGCCTATATGTTATTCGCCTTTGACATCTCGACTTATGTGCAGATAAAATAAAAAAACTCTCTTGAATAAAATCCTGTCTAAAAACTCTGTGGCCCCCTTGGCTACTACTTCTGAGTTTTATCATACTACAACTTAGTGAGTTTACCCTGGGGCTTCATCGTGCAGTAATAGTCACACAAGACTGCAGTACACTGTTAAATTGCCAATAGAATCCGTTTTCCAGTCATGCTTGTATTCATTATAGTAGCAATCTAATATGACACATTAATAAGGACAGCGGTGACCATCTCTGAATACATAATTTCCATGATCAATGCATGTTTTCTATTGGATACATTTGAGTCAAAACCAGAGTTAAATGTTGTCAATACCGTGGGGTGATTAAGGACCATTCCGTTACAGCAAAAAAATCCAACTGGTATTACTACCCACACCGTATGAGGAATCAATATCAAATTGCACATTGTCTTGGCTGAGCACATTATAGTTCTTGTTAGACTTTATTCATGGAACATGGAGTCATACATCCCAGGACAGTCTCACTGTCCTCTCACACCGATCTCTGGAGTATCTGGAGAGAGCCTCTTCTATGAGCCCTGGGACTTCCTTATTCAGAAGGAACCAGTTTAACCAGTTTAACATAAAAGAGAAAAAACTGAAATTAGGCATGAGCAATTTGACTGCTGATACAGCACAGTAAAGGAGTTTGGTCTGAAAGCAGTGGGACTGACTTCTGATACGTACAGTAAAGGAGTTTGGTCTGAAAGCAGTGGGACTGACTGCTGATACATACAGTAAAGGTGACTGGTCTGAAAGCAGAGGCATCTTTCTGGGTACAGTTGGCATTCATTAGACATCAACATCAACACATAGAAAAAAAATAATAATCTTGTTTTTCATGAGAAATTAATAAACACAAATGAAAATTGCTACAACAGTACTGTGTGCATATCACCAGACTGTGCTGCGGAGCCAGGATAATGAGGTCACTTACGACAGCTACCAGGAGCTTCTTGTGGGTGAACTCTCATAATTGTTCTGCCAATATAATAAAATCTGTCCAGCTGCTGTTGTGCCCGGTAGGGATGGAGAGCAGATTAGCAAAAAGTGAGAAAACAAGAGTGATAACGGGATAATAGACATAAAGAGCTTCAGTTGCACCTGCTCTGACAAGAGATATGGGATGGCACAGTTCTCCTCATCTGCTCCATGTTGGCCATCCTGTTGGGGGGGGGATCTTCTGAGGCAAACACACTCCTGCATCCACATGGGAATTGCTTCAACTGAGAGTCCTCCAAACACACCCCAGTCAGCCAGCCACCTCTGCAGAGCTAAGCCCTCATTTTTCAAACGCAGGTTCATGAATTATAAATATAGCAGCCATTTGAACCTAAATCATTACTTGCCAAAGCTGAAGACACATTACTTTGAGATGCTTTTAGCATGAGCTGCAGGTTGATATCTTTCCAAATTATTCTCAGGTGGCTAGTGACGCTATGATGTCAAAGCAATACTCGTATGGGTAATAAAATGAGAATGTGGGGTCACTCCCGTTAAAGGCACAATGCTTGATTGCAGTATGGTGTATAAAACTGGGTTTGTTTACAGCACTGAACTGGTTTACAATAATTTATTGTATTGAAGAATTATTATTTTTTAAATTATGAAATTCATTGTTTGAGCTTCTCATAAAAGGACTGACAATATGTAACAGCTAAATGTGGGTTTTACATGAATTTCAAGTCTGTAAAAGGTTAAATATATTGTCAATGTTTGCAGACACTGGTGTAAAACAGACCAGTATTTTGAGTGATGATGGGTTAACACCTATAACAAACTGGAAGCGCATCACACCGTATGGTGTGGAGCTCCGAACGCAGCTCGCGGATGGGTAGGGATAAGATCTATGTCAGGGCTAATTTCTCAGCACGCAGGACACGGACGAAATAGAAATACAATGGCACATTCACTTACAGTCAACTGTCAAATAAAACCCAGATCATGACATTTCACCTCCGCCATTTCCAAATCCACTGTCTTGCTTTTAAAACCTACACTTTGAACCTCATTTGTAATTTGTTAAAATGCTTCTAAAAATCAGATAGTAGTTCATATGGATTGACTGCACAATGTCACAGTGCAAAAGCAGCCATACAGGCTGACAACCTATACCAAAACAGTGGGCCTAGGTTGACTCGGAGGGGTTAAAAATCCCAGCCCCTCCAATTAAATGACTGTTTTTGAGAGCTTTGAATGGCACAACATGGCATATACACCATTAGTAGTATGAAGACAATGCAATAAAAGCCCAACAATTAATAATAGAATAAATAGAATAAAAGACATTATTCTTAAAACACTGATACTTTTATGTCAAAATAGAGCACATTATACAGCATTAGTAATACTGTTGAAAGACAGACGATCCTTCAGAAAAGGAGTTCCTACTTTCAGCATTACAAGGATTAGATTATATAAATATATACACATGATTCAGATTTCCAAACATACCAATTACCTCAACATGCAACTCAATGATATCTCACAGTCATGAAAGTTCTCAAATCTTAAGTCATGGACACAGGCTTGCGTGGTCCTTCTTTAGAAATCTTCAAGATTCACATTACAAAAGAAACATTTACACCGATGAAGGATACTTGCTATCAATTTCTGCCCATGACTCCGCCAAACAACGCCACATACATGTACTCGCACACGCATCTATGCAGACAGACATGTACATACTGTACACACACAGTCATACACGCAGGCACACCCCACACACACACACACACACACACCAAGGCTAGTTGTGTGCTTTAAGGATTATAATTCCGTCTTGGTCCTCTTATTAATCCCACCAGTAGCTGTTGAGCTGAAGTCATCCTTCAGCCATTTGTTGAAAACAGCTATAGGGTCAATATTCCAGTGTTTGTGGAAAGAGATGGGTACCTGGTGAGCTAAGAAGTCTTTGGCGTAGTCCTCTGGCCGTGCCTGGAAAGTAAAACCAAATGCAGCATGATCAGCTGTAGTCACAAGAGACAGAACAAGAATGGTGTTTATGGTACAATGAAGGATTATGTTCTCACAAGGGAAGGGATGAGGAAGGATACTGGCCTCTCTAATGTTGCTATATTACCCCTCCCCTTTTTTTTTTCTTTTACCTGAGCATTGGCAATTCCAATGTACCAGTCTGACAGTCCAGACATTACATGCAGAGCATACATGACATACATACGAATAGACCCGAAAGACGGCGAAGCCTAGAGTTGAGGAATTTGCATGTAACCTGGTGGAAGAGGGGGCTGTGTGTCACAGGGAGTCCCAGGGCATTGAGGCACATCCCCAGCACCATGTCATCTGGGGCGTCGTTACTGTAGCACTTACAGCCGCTACCCAGGAGCTGGATTACCGCCTCCCTGCTGAACACCATGCTGCAGGAACACAGGGATTAACACCAGAGGTTTAACCAGGGCGGGAAATTCACACCAACCCAAATGCATTTGGAGGATCTTTTCTATTCTTAAAAAAAAAAAAAAAAAAAAAAAAAAAAAAAATCACTTATTAATATTACTCGCTTGACATAGAATTGCGGAAATGACTGGTGAATTTTAGGATTAAACCGAGGTTTCTATACCGCAAAAGGTTTGTTATTGATATGCAGGAGTGAACAGCTCCTGACATGGGGCCAGCGTTCTAAAGGACAATAATTACACACTAGAGCAGAAAGAACGGTGAATGGCCCGAAGAGAATCCTGGTTACATGGTGGTCGCCGAACATCCGTATTGTTGTCAAGGAAACATCACCGATGTCTAGCCCTGATTTTCTGAAGACTTTGAATGTACCCTTCCCCACCACGGTCGGCAGATGAAATGTTTAATGTCCTGCCCTGAACTTAAACATCAGAGACTGGGAGAGAGAACACAAGAGGAATTATCTGTAATGCACAGTGACAACTTGACCCGAAAAACAATAATTTCTTTGATTCAGATCATTGTGTTTGTTTCATCGCATTAATCGTATTCATATGGAAGAAAACAGTGAGAGAAGAAAACAGGGTGATAAATTATGGAAAGTGGCTGAGAAGAATAATATCTTGTGTCATTCAATTAATTTTGTGTGGTTCTCCCTTCCAGGGTGAACTGATGATGTAGCATCTTGTTGGAGAAGGGAGGTAATTACACTAGAAAAGACACATCTTAGGCCGGCAGAAAATAGCCCAAAGGCTAAATAAAGTGGAATTGAGAAGATACACTCATGAGAAAACTGCAAGCTGCAGCGTTGCAAAATGGTACAGTAATTTAAGTCGTCCCACATATAGTTCCTCCTGCAGTTCACCCTCGGTTCAACAATGACCTGCATACAGCAGGGACAGCTGACATTCAACTTCATTTGCTGTTCCTGCCATTTTTTATCTGTCAATGACAAGAGAAGTGTTGTACCTGCAACAGTATGCTCCAACAGACCTTTTATTTAATCAGATAAAAAAGACATTTGAAACCCAGCAGGGCTTTGTCAGACCTCCCACTGGGGCTGAAATGTTGTCTTACTTATCTGATTGAATAAAAGGTGATTTGGAGTTTACACTTTGTTTCAACTTCATTGTGAACACTACGTGCAGTAAAGTGGGTTGATGTAATGGGGGGCAGTATTAAATATGGCTCCTCCCATGTTTAATGTCATTCAGTCCTCCTAAACTACTACTACTGTAGCGTCTAAACACATCCACTTTTGCTTTTAGCTAGCATTAGCATTAACAGGAGCTACCAGATATTATGAGTTAATGTCACTTACCAAATGTTACAGCTAATGCTAGCTACAGTCAATCAGAAGCCACCTTTGAATAACACCACCCACTATTAACTGTAACATTTGGTAGCTGACATAGCAGCTCTAATGTTTGGTAGCAAATGTTAGCACTAATAGACGCTTTGCATTGTGGAGTAGAGTAAGAGGACTGAACGACATCAAACATGGGGGCAGCCATATTTAATACAATACCCCAGTGATACACAATCAGTTTTCAAGTACGCATTTTAATAACCAAGTGAGTACTGAGAGTAGTTAATCCATCAATTACCATTCCTGAGTTCTCCATCATAAGCATAACATATTTGGTCGATGCTTTTAACCAAAGTGCCTTACAGCAGTGGTTCTCAAAGTGGGTTTCCGGGGACCCCCAGATGTCCTTGAGTGCATCCAAGGGGGTCCCTAGCAAAATGGGGAATAGTATTATAATATATATATAATAGTAGTATTAATTTCACTAATATTTCACTAATTCTAGCCATTACAGGAGATATGGGATGGGAACCCTGAGAAGTATGTTGGGCAGTGTGTATGAGTAGCTTTTGGAAGATCTTTTTGAGTATGAGTGATAGTAGACAATGTACTATAAGAAACTATTCATGTGGGATATACAGATGTGTGGCCCTTGGACATAGCATATTCACACATTATTTCAGAGAACAGGACTTGAAGAATTGTGCATCCAGAAAGAAAAAGTTAATATTGGCATGATTAAGGAGGCTGTTTTCCAGCAGTTTAAAGAGAAATGGGTTGTTGAGATCTGGAGTAAGCCAAAACTCAGAACATATGGTTTGATTAAAAATTAGTTCAGTACTGAGAATTATGTGAAATATAACCTGCCCAAGAGGAAAAGGTCTTTGTGTGCCCAGATTAGGTCTGGAATATTGCCTTTACATTTGGAAACTGGACGTTATGTTGGCACTGAAGAACAGGATAGGCTTTGTATTTTATGTGGGTTAAATGAAATTGAAAACATTCGATTAATTAATTTTGTTTTATACTGTCTTCTGTATCATGCTCAGAGAAAGGGTTTGTTTGATAAGATAAATCGTGAAGATCTTGATTATTCATCAATGGGAGACTCAGAAAGACTGAAGCGTCTATACGAGAGACATTTGCCTTTGTGGATTATTTGGATCAAGCTTGGACACTAAGAAAACGCATGTTGTATAAATGAAGGTTCTGTGTTATATTGGTTACTTTAAGTCTGTATTATTATTATTATTATTATTATTATTATTATTATTATCATTATTATTAATATTATTATGCTGAGTGACCATGAAGACAGTGTCTTATATGTTGTTGTAAATGTATGTCATGTAATCCCATGTAGGATGGTCCATTTAGATGGTGTGACATCTCTCCATCTATAGAATGAATGACTGGAATTCTGGATTAAGTCAATATCTTCTTTTATTATGCATCAGTTTGGGGATCCTTGACATGAAAAGGTTTGAGAAGCACTGCCTTACAGTACCACGAGTGTATACATAATAAGTATAGGTGGCTCCAGGGATTCAAACCCCCACCCCTGGCAGTGTTGGTGCCACGCTCTACCCATTAATCTACAAGACCACAAGCCTTTTCGTCACAATATAGGCTACCCTGCTGAGGGTCTGTGTCCTCCAACCATAATCTCACTGAGCTGCAAACAGTAACTCACCCTCCGCCTCCTGTGATGTAACTGTAGCCCCCCTGGCTCAGGCCGTAGCCATACCTCTCCCCAAGACACACGGCTTCAGATGGGTCATAACAGCTCAGCAACACCTGCAGTCTGGGGAGGCTGGAAAAAGCACAGATCAAACTCATCACAGATTCATCATACAGTACTTTCGCACGCACGCACGCACACACACACAGACAGACAGGCACCCACACACCCACACCCACAAAATCTATTAGGTGCTGACACAACTACTCTCCCCAGGCTCTCTCACACATCCAGTAACTCCTCTATGAAGAGGCAATCTGCCAGATAAAAGCGAAGCAAGTGCAAGATCTGAAACATCTAATATATTTATATGCCATGAAAAGAATTTCAAATATTCTAGAGAGAATAATGGTGGTATCTGTGCTCGTTTTCCCAAAGTGTTGTCACTCAAAGTACCGGTAGCTCTTTGTTTCACTTCACTAAGCTTTTTGCATGACCGCAAGACAGGAGCTCGAAGCAATTTTTACTTGACAGTCAGTCGTCTCCATGAGAAAATCTGTGAAATGATATTTCTGTAGTTGTAGACATGATAACCGTTTGGAATGATATATTTATTTAGTTGTCGATATGACAGGTGTCTGTTTAAAAATGGGGTTAAAGGTGCACTCGGAATGAGCTTATAATTTAAAGGTTAAGTCTACACGGTCTGCACTTTCCAAATGACCTCAAGTGTTACTGAGTGCACCTAAAGGGCCATGGAAATAACATATTGGAATTCTTACTTTGGGTGGTGTTCCCCTTGAAGAAGTATCTGCTATAAGCTTTGATTGCCTTGGGAAACCAGTCCCAGATCATCAGGGTCTGAAGGCGGCGTTCTGCCGAAAACGTAATCCTAATAAACTGATCATCTGCAGATAAGGGGCGTGCTACTGTCTCTTCCATCCTTGGATAGTCAGTATTGAAGTTTCCGGGGTAAGAAGCTAATAGAAGTCCAAAGTGATCACAGAGTCCCTTGCACTGAAGGGAAGCTGTCTGAAGCGCACTGGGGACACTCCTTTCACTCTCAGTCTCACATCATGTCATGAAACATACCTGATAAGTGTGTCATCGTCCACGATGATAAGCCAGTTAGTCTTTGGGACAGCACTGCTTATATATCTCTTTAGGATGGCAAAGGTTTTCCCACAGTGGCCTGCAGATTCAGACACACTATTAATAAATCGGTCTATGGAACGTGAGCACACAACACAACACACCACCATGGTTTATGAAGACAAATGACCCTGCTGGTGAAATACCAACAGACACAAAAGGGTATTGACACACATAAGCTTGAAACACATGCGCGCACGTACGCACGCATGCATGCAAACACACACACACACACACACACACACAAAATCAGATAAAGCTGTATACACCATTATGATTAAATCTGACTTGAAAGGATACAGGTAGACCGATAGTCACAGTCAGTGATACCAACAACAAGGCCATAATGGACACTATCCCACTTGGCAGAGGAAGTGATTTGAATGACAGAGCTTGAAGGAATGAAATGTAGTACTTCAGTTCTGCAACGTGGGCAACCATCAATTTAGCACCCAATTAAGATGTACATTGTACTCATAACAGGGAAGCTCTGGTGGGGACAGAAAATCAATGAACTATTATGCCCTTTTTTTAAGAGATGATGATTCGCTTTCTTATTATGCTTCACTGAAAATCTGGAGGTGAGGGTAGAAATTGAAAATGGAAACAAGGGAAAAACTAGCCTTCCCTTGGGTTTGAATTGTATAACAAGAGACGGTTGGGCATAGTCAACAGGTTTCTCTGTGACATCTCCAAGACCTACTTGGGTACATGTGGCATGATGGGCCAAACAGAACAAAATGTGCTGCCATCACCTTGAAAAGAACAGCAGTATGGGGGGATAATCCATACTACCAAGTGAAACATACCCATCAGAATCCAAACATCTACACACCATCAGGGCTGAGAGCTGAGACATAGAAATCCCGGGTGGCAACTATCACAACGAACACAGAAGCCCTACTGTTTTATTTATAAGGCACCTCAAGGTGTTTTTCCTCAGTATCTGGATATAGAAAAGGTACCTCAAGGTGTTTTTCCTCAGTATCTGAATATAGAATAAGATAGGACACCCTGAACTGCTGACAGGAATAAAAACCAAACATACTTTTAAAGGCAGCTCTCCAGACTGGCCTTGTGCTATTATTTCCCATTGCAAAAGGTTACTGCAAAAGCCCAACTCTCCAAGATTATCTATCATCAAAGCAACCAAAAGTATTTGGCCTGAGATATATTTAACTAAATGATAGGCCTTGCCAGAAGTATTCACAATTTTACAGTATGGGAGGAAGCTTTTACGTTATGCAGGGCTCAGGGCTCATGTATATATATTGTTTTGTAGTCTTTGATTTCCACAAGTAAGCACTGAATAATGACAATTACATAAATTACCCTGCTTTAATTGATTTGCTTAAAGTGACGCCTGAGTATTAATAGTCAACCACCAGTCTTGGCTGCCCAACGTATCCATAATGTATATTTGCTTGCTTTCATTTTCAAAATCTAATCTAAAGAGTGATAATCCACACCAATGGGGTTATGACAAGCCCACAGTGAAGTATGAGTGCAAAATGTAAATATGTTGGACCAAAGTAAAATGGAAATCAGATGGGGAAAAAAGAGCAGCCACAAAGCCACTAGAGGTGAAATGTTATCTGATGTCATTATGATCCCCTTCTCTTACACAAACTTGGATGAGTCACAAAGGTCACCTCCATTAAATATAAGAGTAACCGTCTTTTGACTTTAAAATTAGCAGAGGATTATGAGCCAAGCTTTTGGTAAATGTGCTGTTTACAGCTTTTAGTCACAGAGACGATCCTCAAACTCATGAATATACAGAGGTATAACACAGAGGCATATAATGTGCCCAAAGCCCAAAATGATCTCTGAATAATTATTCTGGGAGAAGGATCTAACAAGTTTCTATCATAGCATGATAATGAAATATTACATGAGCTGCACCTTTAGATTATGCAGAAAAACGTTGTTTTGTATAAAACATGTTTTACCTTTTACATGGGTTACCTGTATACTTTAGCTATACGTGGATCATTTTGTAACTGAGCCGCATGTAGATGGATATATTTTATTCCCTTAATGGTTTTATAAAACCAAACCAAGATCTGTTCAATGTAGCTTGGGTACTCGGGGATAAGATGACACCCTGTTTACATGCATACTAATAATTCTATTATAACCTGATTAAGGCAATACCCCAACTATTGAAACTGTCATGTAAACACTTTAGTCTGATTATTTTAATCGAACTAAGGTCATAATCAGGTTCAGCGAAACCTGATTTACACACCAGTTTTCTGCTAAATCTTTCGATTTGTTTGGCCATGTACAGTTTACAGTTTACAGTTTAGTCATTTAGCAGACGCTTATCCAAAGCGACTTACAAGTGTGTGCACATCAGAAACTGGCGATAGGATCAATTCAAGAGTAAACAAACGGTGGTATTACCCGCAGTAGTGGCATAATCCAGTGCATAACTCAAGTGCATAGCTTAAGTGCATAGCTAACTACAAACCTGTGAGGGGAAGGAAGGGGTTAATATATATACAATTTTTGTGTTTTTTATGTGTGCTAGCTTCAAAAATGAGTCCAGCCTGATGCTTACTGGCCGGGCTACACATTTAGACAAACAAACACTTGTCTCTATTAGAAGCCGGGTCTCTTAAATCTTAAAAAATTTATTGTTTTTGCGGTTATCACGGATGCAGTTTTATTTTTATTTTTATCATTTGTAATTAAAAGTCTCTTGCTGAGCGAGATCATAACTAGAGGAAAACAGCTTTTACAGTATGGTGAGAGTAGCCGACGTGCTAGTTCTCTTTTGCCAGAAAACATAGGCTAGGCCTTTCTTTAATTCTCACATCTCTTGTACAACTTCAAATTTGGTAAAAAACTTTCTTAACCAGAATTATCACCTTAATCTGGTTATTCACAATAATCAGAGTATTGCTTGCATGTAAACGAGAACACTTACCTCTTTCTGTATTGGGTACTCCAAGGTTTATGGTTGGTATTGAAGGATCAGCATGGTCGCTGTAGTATTCCAACAAAGAGGCCTCTTTCTCCCAGGTCTTCTTCACCACAGGAACTAAGGCAAGGTAAAGGGCAACACACTGATCAATTCAGTCTGTGAAGAGTGCACTTGTGTAACTATTCACTCAACAAACAATGCATAAAAAGGATAAATTAATCAAAACTTATTTCATTAACTGCAATAACCATAACCTATCCAATCAGTTGCTTCCATTTCATGCACAACTACTAAAGATGGCGAAAGTTTTGAAAAGCTCTAATGGTGGGACTAAATAAAAGCTGAAACACTTTCATGTCTATCCTTGTGTGATTCAAGTAAGACATTTTTTGGAAAAATATCATCTGTTCCTTTTAATCCTCCTACCCCTTGTGGTTGTTGAAGATGGCTTGGCAGAGGACACAGTGATTACCCTAATGTCACTGTAATTAGACGTGATCGGCATGCCATGAGGTGGAATTTTTCAGATTCCTCTGAATTCAGAGTGCAGCACTTCATCTCTCTCATTTAGTGGGAATTGATTTCTGGTATTAAGAGCTCCCCTGAGCAGCCATACAATGCAGAAAAACGGAAAAGCTGCCGCAAACTCTGATAGCCATAATTAATCTTTTAAAGGCGAGAATCAAATTCTAATACTGAAAAAGTAGGAACAACAAATGTTGCAATTCAAGTAGAGCCTATCAAACATGGATATTAATTAAACAGTGATGTTTTCAGACTTGCTTGCTAGATTATACCCAACAACTAATGTGGACATTCTAACACCTTAAAGTACATGAGGTCAATCTTCACACAGTAATCCTTTTACTATTCCTAGAGTAAATAATGAAAAGATCAATCAAAATTCAATTACCTTTTACATTTATTTACCAAATAGTGTGCAACATAATGATTATTGTATTTTATTGTGCTGTATTTTATGCACACACAAAAAAACCCTGCAAAGCAAACTTAGATTTAGAAAGCATTTATGGAGTAAATTCAAGAAATGCCAAATGAGGATAGAAGCTCTAACCCTTGTGGGTTTTAAGATATTCCTTACATTTTTGGATTAATATTATTTTAATCTGCCTACCCCTCTGGTGGTTACAGATGACTGGGCAGAGGATACAGTAATTACCTTAATCACCCTAATCACATTTTTCTGACATCAGTTTGGACCTGGTGTTTTTTCAGATTCTTCTGAATTTAAAACCGACATAGATTTGGATAACTCAATATTGCCCTTTAAAGCATTGATTTATTCATTATCAAAATAAATATCTAACTGCAATGTTTTAAGATTGGCCAAACTGTTAAGATTATCATTAATTATTCCTCATTTTAAGTGGGACAGGGAACCAAGTGCATATGGACATTTTCTAACGTTCCTTACACCCTTATAACATAATGACAGCAGAAGATAAAGAAAAATCCATTATTTATCATGGAAGTTACTGGAGCACTTACAAAGTATAATATAAAAATAAAAAAAGAAATTCCATTAGAGGACAGGAGAAAAACAATCATGTGCCAATTTAAAGGAAATGTCATGTTGTTCATGGACCGTACAAGGGTGGGTGTATGACTCACCCCTCTCACTGTGAAACTTCCTGCACGTTTTCACAGCAACAAATATATCCTCTTTGCTTACTGGCTCCCCCTTTGGGAAAAGCGAGAAATAAGAGTCAAAGAAGTTCTTAAATGTAATTAGCGCACAAACTAAAATAGAATGAGCTATTCAGCCACTTCGTTACTTCCTGCACTTTCTGTGCCATCTAAAAGTATGGCAGTGTACCTAGCTATTTGTATGAGAGTGGAAAGTGAAGTGGACATCATTATTCATGTTCTCAGGTCCCCTGGCCTTCAGACTTGACTCTCCCACTGAAGCCAAAGACAGCCTAGCAACCTGCTGATAGCCCTACTACACCTCAGGACTTGATGCCGACTTAAGTTGTACGTTCCCAGCATATAAACTCACTTGAAGGGGACATGTTAGATGAGGAAAGAAAGAGATGGTAAGTATTGTAGAGGGAGGAAAGAAGAGATGTTTATCTCCGTACGCTTGATCGCTACAGTACAACCAGAGAGTGAAATGCACTTTTAGTAGTGCTGGAGAGATTTAGCTTATGCTCCAGGAAGCACATAGAAAGACGCACTAAATCAAGAACTGTCAGAATGCAGTGAGAAAATGTGAACTACCTTTAAAAAAAAAAGAGAAGAAAAAAGGGAGAAATAAAAACAACAAAAAACGTTTTTACCAATTTATATAGGCACAATCTGAGCTATGGATTTTCCTGCAAAATGGGAAACAGTGAACGGGGGGGATACAGAATACAAATAGCTCTGGAGAAAGCTACCACTGCTGTGCTGTCTCTTTCCATTTGCTGGAACGTAAGAATGATCAAAATGATTCTTCCAGTGTCATGCACACAGCATTAAGGTACCCACACACAGGGGAAGCGGGCTGCTCAGAGTGGTGGCACAGAGCTGGGCTTGAGGAGAGTCCTCTGGCTCTGTGCACAGCTCAGGGACAGCGGTGAGATGTGGCCCCTTTCCATTCTCCCAGATATACAGTGCAACCTGTGACAGAAAAGATTGATGATCACAAGTCTTGCGCATCATGTAGACAAAATATATACTGTGTGTTCTTTTCAATTCAACGGCAAAAGAAATTTCCGTTTTTCAATCTGACACTTATCCTCACAGCACAAAAATGTGTCAGACATTCTAAATCCTGGCAGTTAGGAGACAGCATAGTGTGTGAGTGTGTGTGTGAATGGGTGAATGTCAGGCATAAGGT
>OMKL01000239.1:46344-58253 GCA_900302295.1 Parasudis fraserbrunneri
AGGGAAGGAGAGGGAATCAGAAAGATAATGAGTGCTTGTGTACTCCTTTTCTCAAGTGTAAAAGAAGCTCTGGGAAAAATAAAATGAAGAGGGAGACAGAGAAGTAACAAGCAAAGAATAGATAATGAAATATGAAACCAGTTTAAAAATGCACATACTGTATGTAAACCTGTTCCTATGGTCTAGGATAATCCAACCAGTATTTGTGAACACAAGCAACTCTCAAAGCTAGAAACTAGAAAACTGAGACGTCACACCTTAAGTTGCCTGGAGCTGCTTGTTGACAATGAATAGTACTCAGACTTAGTGCATGCATAAAATCGAAGTCAGAATTTTAGCATAGAAATGACTCATATTATAGAGGAAGTCTGAATTCTTAAATAAGGAAAAGTACACAAAAATCATTGTGGGTATCACTACCATTCTCTTTTTCATAATTTCAAATTCCTTCCCTATGGAGCTGTCAGATACTGTACATTGGTAAAACAGCACAGATTTGGGGGGGTCGGGCTGAGAAACTCAGTGGGAGTGGGAGAGAATAGGGCTGTTCACCAATACAGACCAAACCCTCCTGAGGCATACACTGCTGAAAGTCAGCCGTGGTAATTTCAGTTGCCCTCACTGTTAGCAAAATTGAACTTCAGAATCAGAATTAGTTCATTCGCCAAATGGTATGTGCTACCATTCAGATTATCAGACTGATATAACTACACTACATTAGGAAGGGAGTGAGCAGTGACACCACAGTGTGCTGATGTGCATAGAGGATCCACTCTGTGATCATTTGATTATGCTAACCAAGTAGCGGTCAGTAGTTCAATAATTCGTGCGGTTGCATAACACTAACTGACCAGTTTTCTAAATAAGACAGCTGACATCGCCTTTGTAT
The DNA here is from genome assembly GCA_900302295.1 of Parasudis fraserbrunneri. NCBI lineage: Eukaryota > Metazoa > Chordata > Actinopteri > Aulopiformes > Chlorophthalmidae > Parasudis > Parasudis fraserbrunneri. The sequence continues at coordinate 47,234 of OMKL01000239.1, forward strand.
CATGGAACATGATTCACTGTCTAACTTTGAGGTTGCAAGAGGGTCTATTTCCTTGCTTTTGCTATAATAAGCGACTTATGAGTTCTAGTAAAGCGCTATATAAATCTAATTTATAATTTTTTTATAATGTTAACTGCTGGTAACTAAAAAGGCAGTGAGCTAAAGCGTTCCATACACACTGTAGCAAACTTTAAACCAGACAAAGGTGATTAGTACAAATCTTCGCACCACTGTACTGTAAGTTGGTCAAAGAACGTATTTGCCTAAATGTGAGTTTATTTCTTTAAGTATCTGAATAAATTAGGTTGGCGTTTGCCTGAATGTGAGAGGCAGGAGAATAGCAGTAGAAAGTGGGTTTAGTAGTTCAAAACAATATAGGCCTGCATGAAGCTATGTATCCTCATCTTTAAAATAATCTTACCTCATGCTTAAGGTCAATGGTGAAGTCAGATTTAAGTGGCTCATCTCTCACTTTGTTTCCAAGCCTGAAATGGTCACAAATCACTGGTTATTAGCAATTCTAAAGCAGCACATGACAGGATACAATATTATGGTAAAGCAAACACTGTCCAGCAGGGCACACACACAGTATAGCATTTGAGATTATCTTGAGAAACACATGTTCCAGTCTTCAGATATCACCTACAATGTGTAAAGAGACTCTTGTGACTGTTGTGGACTAACCGTTCGACAAGGGGGATGCTTAAGGCCCAAGCAGCAGCAAAGTCTGGGTATTTGAAGATAGAGGGGTTCTCTGCAAAGGCATAGTGATGGATGATGGTGGACTCTTCATCGTGAAGGGGCTTACCAAGGAACCACTCCTGATAAATGGAGAGTGTTATTATCAATGTCTGTTGTTCACGTCACTTGTATAATTTTCTCATTCGTATATTGCAGTGCAATTAGTTGTGATAATATATTCTGTTCAAAAGTGACTGTCATCATTAATAAGCAGGAATCCGTTCAGTCCCACGGCACACCTATACATACCGTTTGTGTATCTCTCTGCCGTTCTGGTTCAGCAATTTGAAAGTAGGCCTCAATAAAAATACATTAGGTACCAACTCGATTTCCATATAACACAGCATCCATATCAATGAAACAATGCATGTCTCAAATGTTCCATGTCAAACTGACATACAAGTAAGCTAATTAAAAAGAGGCTTTTCAAACTCTTCCCAGATAAGACAAGGCTGGTATACTTACAATATATGGTAGGACATAAACTCAGTAGAAGACAGATTTTATTCTTGCTTGGCACAATACTGGACTGGGTATAATGAACTGTAACACCCATCAGAGCAGCTTTACAACCTTGTGCTGTAGAGTGTGTAATAATAAATCAAGTCATAAAGATGCTGTATACATTATCTGATCCTCCCTAGGGTTGGATCATGGATTGTAACAGTGAATTCCATCTCTGACTTAGAATTGAAATTGTACATAGGTTCCCAAATGCCCTGGCACACAAAGGTCTCTGTTAATTGTTATGCATTGCTTTCCAGAAACAGACAAAACCAAACTCAAGCCTTTGCTGCGAACAACTTTTTTTTCCTGCAGGCCCAGTTACATCCAAGTCAGAATCAGAATCAGCTTTATTCGGCAAGTATGTGTGTGCATACAAGGAATTTGACTCCGGCCTGGAGGCTCCACATGTACTTACACAAAAGAAAAGAAAAGAAGAAAAAAAAAACAACAACAACACAATAAACTTCAGAGATATACACATTACACACTATATAATATAGTGTTTATATTATAGATATAAGCAATATACAGCTGAACCATTCCTGTGAGCTGTAACAGGATACAAATAGCGCAGAGAGGTGAGGAGTGCAGAGGAATGAAGAGATAAATATAAAATGGCAGCAAAAAAGAAAAATCATGTTACTTTATGTACATGTAGTCAGTGTAATTAGCATAATTTCTGGATCCTGATGCAGTTCAAAACCTGCTTCAGCTTGTGAGAGTGTTGTTGAGGCTTGTCACGTACAAGTACAAATAGCTGCAAACAATTCTGAATTCTCTAGCTTAACACAAAACACATTCTCGTTGGAAAATGAGGTTATTTAAACATTCATAAAACCAAGCAAATTATTGATGTTGAAACCCATTTTTCTGTACTCACTAAGGGACAAGCATTTTGTCTATTCAAACAATGCCAATACATGCTTATCTGACTGTGCCCTTTCAACATTCAATATTTATTTTTCCTGCAAAAATAAGTTCTGCGAAATCCTTTGCCAAAACCTTCAAAACCTAAATGAAGAATTCTGAATTGAGTACAAAGCACTTGTGTACACTCTGACAGAAACAATTAATGACCATTCAATAAGGCAAAAGGCTACATCCAGTTCTGTCTTCTACACACAAAACAGGATATTTGTGGTTAGAAGGGGAGAGATTAAAAAGTGTCTCTAGAAAAAGAGGAATGACTCCAGTGTGTCTGACAGGAACCTCTGTGAGGTGATTAAGCAGTGGACTTCTGTGTCCAGGGACTGTAGCCAGCCTGATACCTTTAACAGAGCCAACTACAGTAAGTTTGAACTTTATGGAGAAAGATTTTGTATGAGCCATGCATGTTAACTAAGGGACTGTTAACAAGAATAATTAGAAGGGGGGGATTGCAAGATAGACAGACAGATTGCAAATTGATCTGCGACTTGATAAGGCTATTTTTCTACTGGTAATATTCATACTGTTTTAAATACACAAGTTGCTAATTCTTGATAGCTTTCTCCTCAAAGCCTGTGCTGTGGTTTTGTCACAATCTTGGAACCCATCGGCTATCGTCTTCTTTTTTTTAACTGAGTGATTTAGCCTCTGGGGGCAACGGCCAATGTTTCAACGCTTCCGGTGTAGCTGCTGGCTGCTCGTTCCCGATTTCTATGCTCACGGCCAATATCCGGGCCAGGATTTCCTCTTCCATGCGCCAGTCAAGGCAATTGTGTAATCAGACTTTGAAAGCAATTTGTTTCTTTTATTACACGATTTGAACGTTTCTCCACACAATACGCAAACATCGATACTTTTGTAGGTGTTTTAGATCCAGACTGCATTTTGGCCAATGCTTTCCGCCTCTTTCGCTCCCCACATGAACTGTTTACCTGCATGCAACCAAAGCATTTTTCCTGTAGAAATCGCTGCCTACAATTAAAGTGCCATCCCCGCTCAGATGTGATTGGTCAATATTACTTGGACTACAAGCGGAAACCAGAACACTTCGGATATCAAAATCGTGTCCCTTGCCTACAGATTCTGCATTCACATGCAGATATCTGTTTATAGAGATTAGTTTTGTTATAGCCTATGCTGTGTGGCTGTGCACTCACTTTAATGTATACTGTAGCTAAATTGGTGGTGTCAACTGGCCCCAGGAGCAAATGTAATGGTTGGAAAAGTCCTTAATTTACTTTAATTTTATTCTCCAATGTTAAGTTTGGTGGGAATATAACAAAACATGGTTATTAGTGGTGGAGGGAGGGCCATGCATTTCCCCCCCAGTTACTCAGGAAAGGTCAAGGAAAAATATGAAATATGTGTAGCTCTGGGGAGGGTAAAGATGAAAAACAAACAAAGACCCCCCCCCAAAAGACAAAGAGTTTGGGAGAGCATATACTCACTTTTCTCTGGTCAAACTTCCCGAGGACCTGAACAAGTTTGGTCATCTTTACATTTGTTTCTTCCTCAAGAAATACAATCCAGGATGAGTTTTTCCCAAAGGAGTGAGATAAGCTTTAAAGACACAAAATACAAGTCATTATGAAGTTTTCTAGAGAGAGAGAGGCACTGTATCCCTTAATGCAAAGAGGGTTACACCAAGGATAATTGACTAATGGAACATTGGAGCACAAGGAGAAAACATATTTTTACTACAGCCTACTTTGATTGTCTACTTAAAGGACCATGCATATATGTGTTGATTTACCTTAACTAGTCACCCTACATATATCACATTACCTCTGACCATTTTCAGAAGCAAAGCTCAGTATATAAGACATTTGTATTTTGACGTTTTTACCAACTTATGGCTTCAAAACGTATTTTTAAATTGTTCCCTAGTTGCACTGACAAAGACATCAGAGTTAGCTTCAATTCATTTTCTGTAGTTTTTATTTTAAGAGTTGCTACGAACTCTAGTCTCCTCAACCCTAAATGTTAACTCGGCCCAACACTGTATAACTTACAGGGCATGGAGAAACGAATTGAAACACCAGCAGATGAAAGGACCTCCCCTGAGGAAACGTAGGTCTGTAATGTTTGTAGTGGTGGTATGTAGATTTGTTGCAAAATATCTGAGAGCTTGTAGACTTGAGGTGAAAGCTGGAACTTGTATGTTGGAATTTTAACTCACAATAAATATTCACACAACACTATTCTGAATTTTTTTTTAAATGACAAGTGTGCATATCAATACATAAATAATGTAATTTTAAAGAAAACATAATAATGTAATAATTGCTCATATGTATTTTTGTAGTCAAATTAAAAAAAATTCCAGTACAAGCACAATTCTGCAATTACAACCTCTCAGAACAACCTCTCAAATCTGAAGTCATTGAGAGTTCCCAGATGTGATGTTGCACATCACAAGGTGCAAAATCCGTGCATGTTCACTTTTGAGAAGCAAGACACTTGTTGCAAAACTACCTTATGCACCTGTAACTGATGATGGTGAGAGAGCAGAGTGGGAGGAAGATGTCAGTGAACGAGTGGCTCACCAGGGGAAAATTTGCAGTGGAAGAGTCATGAATAATTCATTGAGCTTGTGCCTACTGATCACCTAGACATTCCATTTAAAATTCAATGGCGGACAAAAACCTCTCCAGTGAATATCAATATACTACCAACCCAACACAAATGTCGCTTGGAAACAGATTTATACACAGGCCAGTAAATCATACTAATGTGCATAAAGCATTAAAACAGACAATATTTTGTAATGCGAAAGATCACATTTTGTGATGTTGCAATGGGGTTGTAATCACAGAGTTGTGGTTGCACTGGAAAAAATACAGTACACTCAAGCACAAAAGATAGATAAAAGCAAATACTGTATTGCAAGTTTGTAGCTGCCATTCTATGTATTTAAAAACTGATTTGCAGATTTGTGAATCTTTTTCTGTGACTTCAGAACACGGGTGTGTGAATATTTTCTCATGAAAATTCCCACATACAAGTTCACATTCTACAAGCTCTCACATCAAGTCAACAAGCTCTCATGTGTTTTGCAACAAATGTACCATCTTCTGGGCCCTCCAGTTTCATACCCACTAGTGCCATCATCTGAAAGATTTAGTGGCACTTACACCATCACAAAATTGACCAGGTTTTCCCCCTTGAGCTATGGCAAGGGGCAGTATAAAAGGGGCGGTTTCAGCAACAGATGACCAATCCCAAACATGGACCTGTCTAACACAAATGTGCAGGAGTAACTAAATGTTTTATTAGGCTAAATAGTTATGATTAATTTGAACAAAGAATCCAAGCAAAAAGTATTGGTCACTACAGCTGCTAGCAAAAAATAAATACAAAATAATAATTGCTTACTGTGTTAACAGGCTTATCATCTCTGCCTAATCATTAAGGCACAAATAGATTACTTTTATGTAGAGTTTGTAGAAATAGTAGGCGATTGTATAATTGATTAGATGACAAATGATGGCATGCAAGCTATCTTTTGCATTGTTATTTCAAATTGAACCCCCAGCATTAAGAGCTATTGGGTGCAAATGACAAACAAATATAAAAACATAATCCTAAAGTATAGGCTTGCTTGTAAATGTCAATCTAAAAAAGTAAAAACCTTGCTTTTATCAGTCTTTGGATGATATACTACTGAAAAATAATATAGCTGAAATTGCTTGCAGCCAACAGGGGGAAAAGACTAGGGGATCTTAATTATATGAAAGACGATAGGAGATAGAAAATATCTAATTATCAGGGAAAGCCACGAGGTTTGCAGTCACTAAAAAAAGAACCTTTAACCCTGTGAAGAGAGCATCTCATTATCAGCACAACTACTATAACAGTTAGTTCCACATGATCTTCTAGTAATGACATTTCATTTTCCAAAGAGTTGATTGGTTAATAGGTGGTGCTATTGGCATGCAGATGACAGACTGAATAGTAGGAGGTATAACTCTGTGCTAGTTTTTAATATTCGTATTCCGCTTCATATGAATTCTCATTCTTTTTAAATATCATCGATATATAGATTTTTTTTTTTTATTCTAACCTACATATATATTCAGTGTTGACTGGCTTTGAATTTTATATGAATGTAATTTTTTATTTATTTATTTTTTTACATTTTATATCAATGTAATCTTTGCAGTTTTATATTCATGTATATTGATGTAATTTAATGCATATTGATGCAATTTAATGTTTATCATGTAATGTGTTATGTAGAGTATGTCAGGTGTGGACCCCAGGAAGATTAGTTGATTGCCATGGCATCAGCTAATGGGGATCCTTTAACATCCTACCGAAATTGAAACGCCTTTATTTTATGTCAGCATTAATACCACTACTCCCTATGTACACTGTATAGTCTTCCTATGAAAACACATATTTGTTGTTCAAAAGAAATAACTTTGCATTAAACATTTTTAAAACTAACAAAAGCGCCACCTTTCTTAGCTTCTTAGTACTACAGTTTGGATCTGGTATTAGCTACATCAGGCATAACAGGGCTTGGCATAACATCCAATCATAACATTTTAGTCCACGGCTGTTTGTGTCTTTTCAAACCAGAGTGTGGGAGGGGAGGGACATAATGCTACATAAAGAACAGGCAGTGTTTGCTAACTAGCAGCAGAATAACCAGAGAACCACTGGTTTATCAACTAATATAGTTAACCCAAACAAAAGAGGATATCATCTGCTGGTGCAATCTGACATTATTGTCAGAGCTTTGACATCACGTGTTTATTTAGAAACTTTTTGAAAATGGCATGATGGTGGTGGGCTTGGGGAAGCGAGGCGCTGGTGTTTCCTGGATGAAGGTTGCTATGCAGTGGCCTCGTCTCAGGCTCCAGAGCACACTCTGGCCAGGCCCCTGCCAGGACTATTGCAACAAGCTACCTGGCTGGGCACAGTGGGCAGCTTGTGTTAGCTGCCACTCAACACAGTGAAATAGCATTTTCATGTAGCTACATGCTTGCATGATCGATTGGAACAGAAAACTACCGGAGGGATTTATGGACGGTTCGGATAACATACAAGATGTGCAGCTAATGTCTACCTGCTAGCTTGTTAGTTAGTTGCCGGTTTGGCCCGGCTGTGCTCTGAAGCCCAAGACGGGGATAGCAGCCTTCATCCAGGAAACACCAGTGCCTTGCACCCCCGACCCTGCCACAATCATACCATTTTCCATTTTTCCACTGTGCCATCTTTCAATTTTAGTACCGTGTAGCGCCAAAGCACTGACGATGCTACGTTACAAGCCAACATTAGCAAAATGGCTGATTTACTGAGAGAGCTGCGTCACAGCCCAGCCTGCTGTCACCTGTCAAGTTTCAAGTTTCACTCGTAAATATCATAATCTCCGCCCTCTAGCAGTTTATCAGCTCTATTGACTATCAGATTATATCCATACAAATTATGTTATTTACATTTTACCAAATAAATATGATTACAAATAGTACAAAACTCTTTTTATATGGTTTGAAACTGGTAAAAAAAGGTATATAAATACAGAATTCAGTTAGACTATTTCGACAATTTCGAAGTTACCTCGCTAACCCCATAATCTAGCTTTGTAGTATATGCACCAGGTGAACATGATGACTCTAAAAACCCCACTAGCAACCAACCATGCTGCCCCTAACACGAGATTTGAGAACCACTGGTTATAGATTAATGTAGTTAGCCCAAACAAGTTAGTGTAATATCTGCTGGTGCAATCTGATATTAGAGCCGGAGCTTTGGTGTCAAACATACTAAATGTGGAACATTATCATAGCAGAATAATGGAAGCGGGCAATGTTTTCTAAATCAAGGCTGCTAGGCAGCGTAGCGGTGTGTTGGTGCCTCAGAATGCATTCTGGCCATGTTAATGTTAATCGTTAGGGTTAGCTAGCAAGTCCACCAAGTGAGGTTATTGGCACCTTGGCCTGAATGCGCTCTGAAGCTCCAAAATTTGCCATGTTGCCTTCATATAGGACAGATCACCCCACTGCTTCTCTGCTCCACTATGCCATCTTTAAATGTACCGTGATGTAACGTTAGCACCGAAGCGCCTACAACGCTACGTTATAAGGTAGCAAATAGCTTATTTTGAGAGAACGGCGTCACAACTCAGCCTGCTGTCACTGGGTGTTACTGTTGTTCTTCTTCTATTGGGGGTACCAGCTGTCATTCAAGTTGCAAGTGGCTGTGTTGGATTCTTGTGTGATACTCTATCACCATCCTGTGGTGGTTGGAGGATGAGGCAGCCTGCAGGCTTACCACAGTGGTTGACGTGACCGAATGAGCCATTCCTGGAGCCCCTTGCTAGTTCTTGCTAGCAGGGCTAAAAACAATCAGTGGTAGGTCTTAGCTTCAATTCCTGTTGTCAGAAAATGTAGGCACTTTTTTTCTACTATTCATTCTGTGTTACAAATCTTTGGTGCAGCTGGCCAATGGCTGCAAGCTCAAACCTGATGACACTCACAGAGGCAGCAAAGGCAGAATACTCCAGTCTCCCTCGTTGCCTGATATGTTGTGCAGAAGTAATACCACAGGTGGATTCTGAAATAGACAAGCAGATCAGGGAACACATTTGTTAGTTGAACAGCAGTATGAAGTTAGTGCAACAGTATGGAGTGAAGGACAATCAAAGAGGCCCTTGCACAAAAATACGAAATATTTCATCTTATGAACTCCTACCGGGAAAAAGTGGGAGTCTATTTCAGGTACTCAAGACAAAGAATAATAGACACAGGGGAGTAAATGAAATGAAAATGTCCATCACCCTGCTCCTCAAAACAAAGGAAAAGTTTGGGTCACAATCAAACTTTGTGTGCAGAGTATGGAATGTGGAGTGCATGTGAGGGGTTGTCAGTGCGCGCCATGAGAGGGGATGTTTCACACTGTGAAAGAAACAAAGCAGCAGAGCGGAAGACCCTGAGGTTCATTACAGCATGGTCCACTCATCATGCAGGAAGCCAGGGGGAACATTGCACTGCAGCATATTTGATTTAAGCAATGAGCCTGACATTGTGTACAGTAGGTAAACCCCATTAGCCAGCTGAGGCTCGCCGGCGCTCATCTCAGATAAGCTTTATCTTCAAGCTAATAACGTAATGAGGCCTAGCATGTTCCACTCGTTTGTTGAAAATTGATATTCGCCTCACTACCATTAGGCTACGTAGAAAAAAAAGGGAGCTTGTGGAAATTTGTAGTCTTCAGATAACAAAACTGCAGCTTCAGAAATACAGGCTGCACTTCAAAAGAGCTTTCAACATGCCTGGGATGAGAAAGGCATCAAAGCAAAAGTGATTGTGATTCTGTTACTGCCATCGTGTGCGAGCTGCAGACTCCCAATCAAGAGAAGAGAGCCAGCACTTTGTGTGGACATGGTAACGACGAATGGGACACTGATTGTGTGGTGACACAGGAGAAGATGAGGTCACTGACACCCTGTCATAATGGAGAGACAGGAAGCTGTGCTTTTCATCATAGGGGAGATTGAAGGTAGAGAGGCTCTTCATAAAATGAGATGATTCAACTCGCTATCATTTCCTGTAAGACTGCCGGTGGGTTTCATAAGGTGCAGGTGTTGGCAGGCATCCTGCCTCCCCTGCCTTGGGAGACCAACACAAGTGTGGGTTTCATTCACACCAATGGGTGATATAGACGTTTTGACAGACTATGTATTGGAACACTCTCTAACAAGGTACAGGTGTTCTGAAGTGACAATTTTCTGAATTGTAGAGCCAGTGAAACAGAACAGTTTTGTTTGGGACTTGTTCACCCATCTCAAGAGCATCCACAATAGCACCTATGTAAGAGATTGCACCAACTTACATGGGTGCTATTGTGGAGACAGGAGCTATGACCATTTTTATCCAATTTGCACAGCTTGTATCGAATCTTCTTCCCACACATCCACCATCTTTGCTGAAGGGGGGCTTTGTCCCAACCTGCAGACACACTATTCAGTTACATAGCCACCACTATTATAAGGTGCAGTGAGGAATGACATATTTGATTACGTATTCAATGATGTAGATGGCTTGCCCTAACGTTATCATGTAACCACACTGAATGAGGCCAAAATCTTGTTTTGGTTGATGTGTCATTATGGCCTGTTGCTCGTTTTGTGCAACCTAATGCCAAAACAATTCACTGCAAACAAGTCAGTAAAGGAAATGCCACTTTTATTGTATGAAACTGCTTCAAAACAACCCATTTCTATCATGATATACTGATGGTATTCCTTTGAGAGAACTTGAACTTGCACCTGAATCGATTCCTAGAATTTTTTTAAATGTTTTTTTAATGTTTTTTATGTTCTTTTACGTTCAATGTGCAAAGCAAATTCCCCTAGGGGCAATAAAGGTTTAATTCATTCATTCATTCATTCACTCAGAGGTAAAATCTTTAACAGCACTGGGATTGTTTGCCTCATTGCATGTATCAGAGATAAAGCAAGATATCACTAAGATCATAAGCACACACAAGAAACAGGCTAACATATCTATTCAATTGATTTGTTAATGATGCCTACTGGCATAAATCTCTTCTAGTTGGATGAGTTGGCTTCACTATTAACTGCAGTCAATTTTAAATATTACAAAATGCTTCAAACCTTTCACCAATTGGGATCAATCAACAGTCACAGTTGTCAACTATCATTAAAGCGGTACATTATTTGATAGTAGACTTGAAAGGCTATTCGCTATGCAAGGATGAGCAGAAAGGAACCCAATTTAGATCTACAATCCTGACTGTTCAAGTGTTGAACAGATTCTTTCAGTTTTTCTTTTTGTTTAAAAAAAATAAAATAAAAAATAATATATATATATATATA
>OMKL01000241.1:0-13611 GCA_900302295.1 Parasudis fraserbrunneri
GCCCCGAATTCACTGGGCACCAGGGGTGGCATATTTATAAACTGCCCTAAATACAGAATGGTTGCATCAGCTCCAGCTCTCCCTCAGTCTCATCCTTGTTCTAGTTTCCTGCAGTAGTCTTTAGTGCAGTGATGTTCAGACTATGTGCATAACAGTGCAGGCCTAGACTTGAAAAAGAAGATACAAATGTCCTTCCAAGCAAGGTTCTTATAGGTGATTGAAGCCAAAGCCATGAAAAATGTAAACCCAAGTATGTGAATAAAACTGAAACATTTGACCCGTGACAAAGTGATGTCTGACATCTTCAAGTCAATTCAGACTGTCAAAACACTGTGTAAATTGAAGCTAAATAACTTGAAATAAATAGATCATCTTGAGGGAAATCCTGTCTACAGCACCAGATGTGAACAGAAACATAAGAAAATTAAGAATACAAATCGTAATAAGAAAACTTAAAAAACATATATATATATATATATACTTTGACGTAGTAGTAAATGTTTGTTTGGAGTAGTGTACATGTGAAATCATGAAATTTACATGAGTCATGAAAAGACAAGTTTGATAACAATGATGTGATGTGACATTTTACATGAAAGGTTATGTTCAGAATTTTTGACCCCTAGCCCCATTCCCTTGTGACAAATGATGTTGTCGATCTGTAGAGTCCTTTCTCGGCACAATCCATGCTGTTCTTCATACTGGATACCCACAGCTCTGGCTAGTTAGCCTCAAAACAAATGCAAAGTCAATGGAGCTATGCTCCAGTCTGTGCAATCCCTGAAATAAATGCAGAAACCTACTTCGGTTGCACTGTGGAAAGCTGCGGGTATCTAGTATGAATCCCAGCATGGACTGTGCTAAGAAAGACCTCTACCGATTAACAAAATAATTCCTACATAGGAAATAGAACTAGGGGACCAATATTCTGAACTTACCCTTGCAATTTAAAACTAGAATAAAGCTTTAACATAAAATACAAACAAGACTAAATCTAGCAAAACACTAGACTGAAATGGAAATCAATACATATCACAAAACATTGACCCCCAAAAGAAATCCCATGCCGTGTAAGGTAACCTATAAGAAAAAGCATAGTAATATTTTTCTCTCCCCCTCACTGGTGGGACAAGTTTCAGTTCTGGCCCATGGGCTAAGTGCATACAAGAAAACAATTTCTAAAAAAAATCAAGCAGCTCATACATTACATAACAAATCTTCCTGCTGTGTGCTTAGTGAACAAGAACCCATTGTCCTACGCAAACCTTGGCTAACAAACCATCTGGTGGCTGATTAGACATGAGACTAGACTAGGGGCATTAATAACACTTAACACTGGTCAACCAACAAGTTACCTGGCTGCTATCAATGCCTGGTTCTCTTCTCCCATACTCTCTGTGTGGTGGAGGCCCTCTTTCAGCTCCACCACGGCCCAGGCCAGGGGGGTCCTTGCTGGGGAGGACTGGGGCAAATGCATCCCTAAGCCCTGGGCTCTGTTTCTTAGCCTCCTTGGTGGTAGCAGGGGTGGCTGGTGCAGATGAGGAGGGTGGGAGTAGCTCCTTGCTTTTGTTAGTGTTAACGTGCAGAGGTAGGAAGTTGAAGGGCTTCTTGTTCTCTCCAGCAAACTGCCGTTGGTTGTTGGCAGCTGTGACACGACCCTGAGAGTCGCTGCCGATGCTCCTCTGAGGCAGAAGGAAGAGACAAGTCAGGCCAATGATAACTCGAGCCTCCAGTCAAAACATGTACTTGGTCATGTTACTGAACTATTTCACTCATCTATATCACTACTTAAGGCCTTTCCACATGGTTGTTCAATGCATACCATGTGTTGTCATTTTGTTGGGTATGTAATACAAAGTCACATTAAATTTAGCTGCGAATACAGTGGTAGCCAAAGGGCGGAAAAACAATGTCTACAGTAGCTACAACTGTAGGAACCTAGTCAGTTTGAAACTACAAATTCTTTACCTTAACAACTAAAATCCAGGATTTTACCAACTGAATTTAGAGTATTTTCATATATCTTCTTGAAGAGTATGATTTGTATATGGAAAATAAGCTTTTTGGAACTTTCTCAGCCCATGATAATCAAAACACAATTTAAACGTGTACGATTTCAACATCAATATATCATTGTCAATTCAATGTCCATACCTTGGCAGGATTACCGCAAAAACATAATAAGACTGATGAGAATGGACAAGTCCACTGGTAGCCACTACACTGTAATACAATTGTGTGCCACTGGGTCAGATCCACAGGAGTTCTATTGATCTGCTTTATGGTGCAAAAGAAGCCTTTCCAAACAAAACTTTCTTTACCAACAAAAACAAGGTAATGCTCATGGTTAGCAAGAGCTGCCTCTATACTACATGTAGGGGCTTTAATAGTTTTATGTCATATACTATCAATCCTTGTATCAAAGGTTCAATCAATTTCCATGTAAAAATAAATACATGTCGCCAATCAGATATTTTGTGTTCAGTGGTGGGGTTACCCTTTTGCTTACACTTGGATTGCAGAGTGGGCCTTTAATTGAATCAATACAGCATTATGACAAAGGCTACTTTAAGACTGAAACATCAATGTCTATAGGTGACACATTTATACGGCTGGGTATCAGCACCGATTCCCCGATTTGATTGTGAATCACAAGGTCTCGATTTGATTCTATTTAGATTCAAACTTGATTCAGTTAGGCTTGATGATGCTGGTTTCAGCAGGCCAGCACCTGCTATTGTTGTCCAAAGATGTAATTTTGTCAACTGAGTTACCGTAGTACAGCAGAAACTCTGTGCAAGGCAAACTAGAGACATTTGCAGGACGGGAGCTGCGCTAGAAATCTCATTACGTGAAAATCTTCCCATCTCCACTGAATAAATATCGGATTGTTTAAATGAAATTATCCAATATCTTTTTTTCAATCTCAATATTTTTACCCGGTCATACCCATTTATTATTGTGCGAGATCTACAAGACAAAATGTTGTACCAAATTAGACTATGTGTGAATAGCACGAACTGAAAATTTTATTGGCAACAGTGGTATCGTTGACAAAGGTAACTCTGGAGCCTTGGCACTGCTTCACAAAATTATGGCCTTGCTGAATACATGAGATGATGTAGTCTAGCTCTCTCCCAAGAGTATTTTTCACCTCATCCAGGTCTGTGAAATTGATCCTCTGTCGCAGCCTGTCCAACTCAGCCTGATCCGGGACAGACATCTGGGTGGTGTACTTGACATGGGGGAAGGAGTGGGGAGTGCGTGCTCTCCTGCGGCCAGCCCCAGGCGTGGACTCTGGAGAGATGTCATTGGTCAGACGGCTCTCCGCCACTGCAGCAGAAAACTTCTTCCTGTTCTTCTCTGAGGAGCGGTTGGCTTTTTTCTGCTGCACACCCCAATCCTGATCAACAAAATGTTCAACACAGCAATATGATTTAATATATAAGAAAGTAAGAGTTGATTTACAATATTAAAAAGTGTAGTGGAAATAAAATCATAAAATGATTGTGCAATTGGGGTACTTTATCAACATAGGAGCAAATGACGATGCAACTAAACTGATTGGGCCATGTGTGTGTGACTGTCTCTACTGATGGCAGTCTACCAACTGGATCACCCTGCACCATGTTGCCAAGACTTTAGTAGTGTCATTGACTAAATAGACTTCTGCCATCTGTCAGGGTCTAGCCAGCCAGTAGTACCATGTTATTGAGCCTGTCCTCCAGACTGCCGTTGGTTATAGTCCAGTTGTGCAGCTCCTGCTCTTCTGCACAATCATCAAAAGGAGTGCCCCCCGTTGCCATGTCAACCACTTACAGTCTATTGGAATTCACAATATTCACATCAGTCATCAGAGACAAACAAGGGTCCACCAGCAAAAAAACAAAGATATTAAAGAATATATAGGACTACAGAGAACGTAGGTTACACAGCTAACGTTAAGCAATTTATTTGATCGTTAACCTTAGGCACGTATTGGACCATTTCAATGAGTTTTCAACATTTTCCGGGACACTATAATTCCATTGTCTAGCTCAGCTAACGTTATAATAACCAGACCTGTAGAAAAATTGCAATAACGTTAAAGCCAGTAATGTCGTTTTCTCGTTGAGCCAACTGAGCCATGTCAATGTGGAGATCTAGTTAACAAAGCTAGCATTACCGTCTTTGGAAATTTTATGAACAACGTTAACGTTAGCTTGTGACGTTAGCTAGTTAGCATGACAACAAGGCTAGCAAGGTTGTGCTCATACGTTGTGCCTTACCACAGCATCTAACGGGCAGTTCGGTCGTGTTATGCCGATTCAACTAAGTTGCATTCATTAGGTTTAGGTTATATTCATTCCATAGACCGGTAACGCTAGGTTACTAATGGGCAATGCACAGAGTTTATATCCTGATCCGCTCGGATTCCCGGGGAATAACCAGAGGTAGCAGCGCGAGCTTTCGAACCCTTGCGCGAGCCCCCCCCTGACAGTGTCACAACAAGAGGCAGCTCAAAGCCAACGCGGCGTTAGCATTCTGCGAAAGTTCACTTTTTCCAAGTGAGAGACAACTTTACTGTGTTGATGGTTGATACCAAAGCATTCAGTTGATTAACATAAGACACATAAGTAAGCATTATATCAAGCTAAATTAGTTGCATGGTTGTTTGAGATAGCCAACTGAAGGTACGTTACATTGTTAAGGATTGCCATGGCAACTCATAAAGCGTTAGTTAACCGTGCAAGCGGCACAAGGGTAGTTAGCTGCTAGTTTTCCTGTAAATCAATAGCTAACTCCAACCACAAGATCTATATATTCTGCCCTGAATATCAACCTAATGCCAATGATATATAATGTTAGCTTAACGCTACGTTGTCACTAGTGCATAACAAACGGACGACAAAGGTCTGCGACACTCACCAGGTCGGCGTAAACCTAGTTAGCGTTGACAAAGTTACTTAGCCAGCTGACAAACAAGGGAACGTTAGTTAACTATATTGACGTTATAGTAACGTATTGTAACAAACAAACGCTTACATATACGAACCATCTAGCCACCCAAGATTAACAGCTAGCTATTTAACGGTAACTTACCTAGCTAAGATTAGCTCGAAAACAAAACTCCCCCGACTTGTTAGCAAACGTTGAGACGAGAATAGCCCATTCGCGCCAGTCAACGTTAGTTTAGCTAGGGGACTATCTATCTGTTAGCCGGCGTTTAACGTTAATGTTGGCATAGCATATGGTATCATTAAGCTAGCTATTTTTTAGTTAAACGTAACGTTATTTCATGGAACAGCTAACGTTAGCTAACAGTAACTTTCAAGCTAGTTCGCTAACGTAGCTAGCTATGTTAGGAATTAGAGGAAACGTTACCAATCAGTCGTGAAGATTTTTTTTACACAGCAGTTAATACGTTACATACTCGAATCATATTTTATAAAGATATTTGGCTTTAACTGTGAACTTTTTAATATAGCGTTAACTGTCAATTGCCGTTGCTAACGTTACTAGTCAGACTAACGTCTCATCGATCCCCTTGGTTGAATGTGAATGTAGCTAGCTATACCTTGTTGTCGTGATACTAGCTGCTGCTGTATACTCCAGCACAGGAGGTGGCGCACAGGGAGGGAAATCTCGTTGGGTAGGAGGAAGTATTTAGCCAGCCCAGGAGGAAGCGAGCGCCACCATTTCGTTCGTTGTCGTATTTAATTCGTTCTCGTGATTGTTTCGGTGAAGTTGAAGTAACTTTACTAATAATCCGTCGCAACTCTAGCAAAAGTTGCATATTTTTATTCTGTCATATTTTAATTAAATTTGACTTTACAATCTCGACTTCTCGTGAAGCTAGCGTCCTAAGTTAGCTACCATGTTGCCTAGCTGCTAATAGCTCATGTAGGCCAGTTAGCTAACCTATCGAGCAATAGTTAACGTCGGCTGCATCGGGGGACGGGTGTTCGCAAGCAAGAAAGTCTGTTCTTAAACGTTGAGCTGATCACCGCCAGAACAAATTATGGGATCATCTAAGAAACACAAGGAAAAGGACCGAGACAAGGATAGCGACGAACGCCGTCGCGAACACAAGAAACATCGCCACAAGGATCGTGTCAGAGATGCAGAGCGGGATGGAACTCGCGAAAAAGAGAAGAGAAAACGTTCCAGATCCAGGGAAAGGGGTGGACGGGAAAGTCGTAGCAAAGGCGACAAGAGCAGTGGGGAGCCTCGAGTCAAGAAGGAGAAAGTGGAGCCGGGATATGAAGAGAGCACAGACATTCAACCACAGTCTGCAAGCGGAGATGCGTCACTTAGTATTGAGGAGACAAACAAACTTCGTGCTAAGCTAGGTTTGAAGCCTCTGGAATTAAATGAAAACAAAAAGGAGCTTGGTACGAAAGAGGAGCCACTTGTGGCAGAGACTATCAACCCAGTCTATATCAAGCAGCAGAAAGAGATGAGGGAGAAACTGGCCGCAATGAAAGAAAAACGCCTCCTGAATCAGAAACTGGGGAAGGTGAAGACCTTAGCAGCAGAGGACGACTGGTTGGACAACACTGCTGCTTGGGTGGAGAGAAGTCGAAAATTGGCAAAAGAGAAAGAACTGGCTGAGAAAAGAGCCAAACTTCTGGAAGAGATGGATGAGGAGTTTGGAGTGAGTAGTCTGGTGGAGCAAGAATTTGGACAAAGTAAGAGGGATGCCTACACTTCCCGAGATCTAAAGGGCCTCACAGTACAGCACAAGATGGATTCATTCAGTGAGGGACAGACTGTCATTCTTACGCTTCAAGACAAAGGTGTACTTGATGAGGAGAGTGGAGATGTACTTGTAAATGTCGGACTGGTGGACAAGGAAAAGGCAGAAAAGAATGTGGAGCTTAAAAAGAAAAAGCCTGATTACAAGCCCTATGAAGAGGAAGAAAGTGTGGACGACATGGTTATGTTAAAACCCCGTGGTGTTCTGTCCAAATATGATGAGGAGATTGATGGGGAGAAGAAGAAGAGCTTCCGGCTGAGTACAGGTGGCTTTGCTGCAGGGGAGCATGAGCGTGAGCTCCAGGCCATCAGGGAGACCCTCCGTAACCAAGCCCAGTCCTTGGATATGCCATCTCTCACTCTAGCCACAGAGTACTACACACCACAGGAAATGGTTGGCTTTAAAAAAACAAAGCGGCGTGTCAAGAAGATCAGAAAGAAGGAGAAGCAAGTACCAGAGGAGCTTGATGACACCCGCAGCTCTGATTTTGGCTCCAGGTCACGTGGTCGGGGGCGTAGGCAGGATGAGGAGGAGGACCAGGGGGTGATTGAAGAGGGGAGCAGTGTGACACCAAATGTTGTTCCCCAGATGTCTGATGACATCAGAATGGCAGAAATGGACATCAGTGATGAAGAGGAGTTTGTACCTCCTGAGCCAGCTGTGATGGAGGAGGATGAGGCAGAGCAGGAGCTGCAGAAACAGCTGGAGAAACAGAGGAAGCTCAAACAGAAGCAGCTTCTTAAAGACTCTGGAGAGAAGGTGGTAGAGCAGATCAAAGAGCTTGACAAAAGTAATAATGACAATGACCCAGACAAGAAGAACAACATTGTTTTCAATGCCACCTCTGAGTTTTGCAGGACTCTGGGTGATATTCCAACGTATGGCCTTTCAGGCAATCGAGAGGACCAAGAAGACATTATGGATTTTGAGCAGGAGGCAGAAAGAGATGATGCTGGTGGCTCGGACTCTGAGATGGATGAGAACATTGGTTGGAGCACAGTCAACCTCGATGAGGAGCAGAAACAACCTGATTTTTCCACAGCCTCCACCACCATCTTGGATGAAGAGCCTATAGTCAATTCTGGCCTGGCTGCTGCTTTGTTGCTGTGCAAGAACAAAGGTCTACTGGACACTCAAATGCAGAAGATAGCCCGTGTCAGAGCACCAAAGGGTGCACTGCCTAATGACAACTATTGCATTGAGGACAAGATGACCATTGATGACAAGTACAGTCGTAGAGAGGAGTACAGAGGCTTCACACAGGAGTTCAAGGAAAAGGAGAGCTATAAACCTGATGTCAAGATTGAGTATGTGGATGAATCAGGGCGGAAGCTCACTCCCAAAGAGGCTTTTAGGCAGCTGTCGCATCGATTCCATGGGAAAGGTTCTGGCAAGATGAAGACTGAGAGGAGGATGAAAAAGCTGGAGGAGGAAGCACTGTTGAAGAAGATGAGCAGCAGTGATACCCCTCTAGGAACGGTGGCTTTGCTTCAAGAGAAGCAGAAATCTCAGAAAACACCATACATCGTCCTTAGTGGGAGTGGGAAGAGCATGAATGCTAATACCATTACCAAATAAGTGTAGGGGATAATGGGGGGACATTACCTTCAAGACAAACATACACAACATACCAATACTTACACACATACAATCGCACACAGGCTATTTTATGTAAAAATGTGTTTTGATTGATATAATTTGATTCTTATGCCTTTGCTTGAAACAAAGTTAATTATTGTAGTAAAGCACTGTTCAATAAATTGATAAAATCAAGAAAGTCAGTGGTTTTCTTTCTGTTTAGCTAACTTGCTACTTTGCTAGGATTTAAACCAGGTTAAGTTGTATATTTGGACACTAGGTAGCTATCCCTTTAGGGCTGTCATCATACCAGCCTGAACGGGGATAGAAAGCATGTGCAGTGTGAATTTCCAATGTCCCTGTTCAGGCCCATGTGATAACATTGTCCTTGTTTTCCATTTTAGCTGGAAAGATGGGACATTTTCCACTGCTAAGTTGTCTAAAAGATTACTGTGTAAAAGTATTTGTTCCCTTTTGAATTTTTACATTTTCTGCTAAAATAGCATTTTTCAAAACACATTTATTTGTTTTGTGTGGCAGATCAGTGTTAATCGCTGACGTGAGAAAAAAAAAAAACATTCTATAAATCTATGGCAAAAATAACAGTAAAAAATCTACATAATATATGAATCCCCTTGTTTGCTTTAGGCTAAATTATATTTTTTGTGGTATCTTGTTATTCAGGCTACATTTTATTTTATAGGATGTTGTTCATTGTCCAAATATTTCACTTTGAAATGTGTTCTTCACACTTATGCAAATCTTCCATACATGTCAGTAGGATTTAAGGGTGAACCTTGCTTCACACTATCTGAGCACTGTGGAATAGATGGTGCTTCTGAATGGCATTTGAGTCCAGTTTCTGAGGTGTCAAACCACTATCCAGTATGAGATAAGGAGATCCAGCTTCACTCCACTATTGGACTTGGGATGTCTTTATGTGTACATCTAAAGATTTCAAAAGATCGTTTCAAATCTAATAGTAAAAAAATAAAGATATTGACTGAATGAAAAGATCTGTTTCTCCAAAGCTGCCTAACTTGTGTTGCATGCTTTCTCTTAGCTTTGACAATATATGGGTTTTAACGGAATTACATAGGATTATACCAAAAGTGGTTTCTCTCATGCCAAACCATTAAATTGTCATTATCATCTGAATTACAAAGCAGCAGGGTGTAATTTTGCCATAGAGAGCAGACTTGGGTGGAAAAATGCATGAATGCATTTGAAAGGACATGCACTTCTTCCAGACAATCTGACAAATTAATTGACGTAACAATTATCCAGGTACATCCATAGTTGAAATAATGGCCCTGGGTCGGCAGTTCAGCTTTTCACCCCATTTCTACAACCTTTATAATGACTGAGGTTTAAGTATGGGTTGCCAGCTTTCTGAGGGTACTTTCACCATATCGGATGTAAGAAGCCCATTTTTGTTAATAGTCTCTCCGCTTCAGGGTTTCGTTAAGTCTTTGGACAGAATAAGATAAGATATATATTGGAAGTTATTTTAAATATAGTCCTATCATCAGACTAGATATTCATAGTGATATTTTCTTTCAAGCCTTTATGTTTGACCCTAAACTAGTGTGAGGCAGTATGGAGTGAGACAAATCAGAAATCTATGGAGTACATAGCTAAATGAGATTAAAAAGATTGGGCCCACTTCACTTTGGTGTAACAATTGTAGTTTTGGCATGTATTGTCTGGGTTCATTCAACCATCATTACTGGTCACAGTAACCACCACTCAGTTTTATTTTGAATAACGAATCTAAAATCATATTCATTCTGTGTCCGGGGTTATTCTTTTGAACAAGTAGCCTATTGTTTGCCTTAACCAATCATTAATATGCTATTCAGAGCTGATAAGAAAAATCTTGAATGACCAATGGTGACAGCTTTTCTCAGGGCCATTAATTTTAGTGTCTGTTGAACTCCTACAAAAGTGAAAATGTTCAGTGATTAAATAATCAAGGTATGAGTTAACAAACTAATCATTGCTCCTGCTGCAGAAGCCATGTCAAAAGGTGTGATAAGTATGGTTCCTCAAGAGACCAGTGGGTTTCCCAGAAGAACCCAAGCACACTATAAACGATATATCGTTTATAGTTTCCAGTTTTCTTGGAATAACCTTGGAGGAACACATGATTAATACAGATAGGTTTTTAGAATGGATGGGCTGTAATATTTATTTGAGTGCTACTGTAGGCTATACTCATTCCTTACCCATAGAGGGCAACGATACCCCGTCTAATCTGCTTCAAATTCACAAAAGGGACGAGCTCAGCAATGTTGTTGTTGCACCTGCTAGCCAGTTAGCATCTGTGTATACAATTCGACACCTGCACAGTTGATGGCTGTGGTCTAGCAACGGTAACTATCTCGGAAATTACTTAACGTTACCTTTGCGACTACCAATAAACATACCATAAAATAGAAATGCTGGTGGAACAGCAGAAGTGGCCTTCGTCTTGAGTACAATGTTCTAGTTTTGGCTAGCTAGCGTTAGCTTGTTTGACAGCTCCTGTCTGTAGCGTTAGCTAACGAGACGGGGCAGTGTCAAAGGAATTTGCGTATTTCCCCTCGAAACGCACGCCAGTGTTCACTATTAGTTTGTTGCATCATTTTGTGTCAAGAGGTTAACGTTAGCTACATCATTTCTTTGATTTGACATGGCCGATGTGTCTAGATGTAGCTAGCGTAACTTTACTACGGTTGTTCGCTATGCTGGCTAACTGGACTCTTCAAGTGAGTAGTAGTCATAGGGACGATAACGGATAATCCGGAGGAGTCGTGCTGTACTCGAGCACCAGGCTGTCCTGTGTGGTTAGGCCGCAGCTAAACTAAGGTATTTAGGTAATTTAAGAGCTGTAACGTACACACTGGCTAATTTCCAACAAAACACCGACTTTGCCGTCAGACATCTACCCAACTTTAATTTGCCTTGTGTTGTAACGTTAGTTAGTGAGTTAGTTAGCGTCGGGCACGAATGTTTGCATTAGCCAGCTTCCCCCCAATATTAGCTATAAGGAGTTGATAAGTTGACGTTAGTTAGCTAGCTACCTTGGCAACTCCCATTGTGGAATGCGCGCTATAGATAGTCAATCTGGCTATGGTGCACATTTACAAAGAGTGTAAACACTGATCTGTTTGTGTCAAGTACTCTTGTTGTATGTTCTGCGGCTAATATGAGCCGTACATGAAAGCAGTTAGCTGGCAAAGCAGTTTAGATCGCCCCCACATTAATTTCTGTGACATAGCTAAACTAGCCAACATTAGCTGCCCTGCACCTACTTTACTTGAAGTGCTTAACAGGGCACTGTCAATTTAAAGCAGAGGTTCTCATTAACTTTTTTGTTTTTTTGTCTCTGGTCCTTTGGACAACTGGGCTGGAATTTTCATTTGTTCATGATTTAAACATACTTGTCAAACTATAATAAAGTCCTTGAATAATAATAATTATAGGCCTATGATAATAAGAATACATACAAATGTATTTAACCTGTATTTCCTTGCTAGCAATTGATGCCTGGCTAGCATTTTATCAACCAGACGTTTCTGTATACTTAGCTCACTTAGGTTTTATGTTGATAGTAGCTAACCTTTCCAGTAACCCTGTTGGAGATGTTTTGTGCTGTGCTATGCTGGCTGTGTTATCTATAGTGGAATCTAGCAATAAGATTTCAATTACAAAAACATCAGTGTAATTTTATTTGTTCTTTGTGAATGAATTTCACATCTCCACAGGCCCTAACGTCACACTGTGAAGCCACGGGCTGTAGTGATGTCTGAGCCCAAGCCACCCACTCCCACCCCTGGAGACACATACAAGGGTTGGCTTTTCAAATGGACTAACTACATAAAAGGTTACCAGCGACGATGGTTTGTTTTGAGCAATGGTTTGCTGTCTTATTACAGGTAAGATAGATAAATAAAGAAAGTATTATTTCATTTTGGTGTAGCTTAACATTTGCTGTTTTTGGCATTCATTCCTCTGTATTATGTTTTCATCTTCATGTTTTCAGCTTTATAGAAAAGCAGCCCACTGGCAAGTCAGATGAGATTGCCACCCATATCGAATACATTTCTGTGACACAGACCTAGCTGTCTTTATGCACCCAATTTAACCCTTGTGTGGTGTTCATGTTTTTGTTACTCACCCAAAGTTCACCGGTCTGGTGGACCCACAACATTATTGGGAATTTAAATCAATAAAGCCATAACAATTTATAGTGGCAGTGTGCACTCAATGAAAATGTGTTCTTTTATATGTTCTTCACAGAAAATGAGCCATGGCCAATGAGTCTCAGGTTGAAAAAATAATGAATTAAATTGTATAATTTCTCTTTTAGTAAACATTGAAAACAGGTCCCACAGACCCGAACACCATACAAGGGTTAATGGAAACAGCAAAGAGCATAACAGGGCACAGAAAGGATAAAGATAAAACTTAATGTCCCTTACTGACTGACTGACTGACTGGCTGGCTGGCTGACTCCTGTGAATGTTGTGGCCCACTGAACTTTAGGCTACCAGAGCATCTGAGCAACAGGAGCTGCACAAACTCGTGAAAACAGCATATATAATAGCGGACCACATGAACAAACTGCCAACTTCGGTTGGGGCTAAATACATGCATGTCACGTTAACTTATAACAGAGGTGTTGTACATTTCTGACATAGCAAATGCTACATTCACTCCACATCGGCAGACTACTGTTGTCAAAAACATAGATTTTCCCAATTATGCATTTGGAATATTAGACACTGTTTCAATACTCACTTGCCACAATAACAATACCACTTGTGCTTTCTTGCCTGCACTTTTTTCGTGCTGATAGGGACACACCGGCTACACACACACACACACAGCCGGCCTCCTCTCACTCAAAGTGTGGCTACTCTCATCTGCTCCACTTGAAAGTTTGCGAGTCTAGTCACTCTTTGGTCTCGTTGTCACATTGTTACAGTAGCTTGCTAAAGATGGCAAGTGCAGAGCCTCCACGACCGGCTTCTACTTCGCATTTGAGGCGCATGAAAAAGGGCAGGATTCCAGTAATCCCATACTGTATGCAAGTGATCAGTGCCAATGAAAACACCTATGTTAAAAGGACCGGTACGCCAACTCATCATCATTAAAGATTTTCCAGAGGTTGGTGACAACACCCATTTCAACATCACTGAAGCATTAAACACTATGGTCCAATAAACTGTTGTTGATATGTGTGTTGCCCAGTTGGGAATGGATACTGGGCGAATACATTCAGCTTTATTGTCCTCCTAACAGTCATT
>OMKL01000243.1:3553-13696 GCA_900302295.1 Parasudis fraserbrunneri
ACCCCTCCCTTTCCACAATCCATGTATCAAGGTTCAAAAATCTATCTTTAACCTGTCCCCTCATTATCTACATCTCCCCTTCATGAATGATGTGAATTTAATTGGTAAAAATCAATAAGAGGAGATCATCACACCTTTGCTTTTGTCATGACAACGGCAGCGGTTGTTGCTAATGTTTTGTATACCCTGCGAATACTATAGTATAGGCAAAGTATTGAAACACCTACTACAGTAAGAAACATCAATCTAAGATAAGATAGAATCTTCAATCAAAGATTCCTAGCACACCTGGATGTAGCCGTGATGATCGATGAGAAGGTTCTCAGGCTTCAGATCTCTGTAGATAAGGTCTAGTGAATGGAGGTACTCGAATGTCAGCACTATCTGGGCAGCGTAAAAACGTGCATGTGGTTCACTGGAGGGGAGAAGGGGACAATTCTGTTCATAGATGTCCAACATGCATGGGATCTGACAACACTAATCACCACAGAGTACAGATTAAAACAATAACAAACAAATGAGTGGACAATGCCCAAGGGTTCCCAAATTATTCTCTGGAAGTGAAATGAAGCCAAAGCCCTTTTAAGTCCATTGAAAAACATAAAGACATATTGAATAAAACACTGTAGAATAGCAGTTTAGCAGTCTAAAAGCAAGATATATTTGGTCCTATTAGCCTACACAACAATCTGCCAAATAAATTTTGGGTCGTGGGAATATTTATTCTGAAAATGTGGGTACCCTGAAGAAAAGTTTGAAAACCACTGAAGTAGAATATCACACTCACCTGAACCTTCCAATTCTTCTTAGGTGTGAAAACATCTCTCCTCCTGGAACATACTCCATCACCATGTACAAATTGGAGTTGTCCTGAGAAAAGTAAGACAATAAAGACAATATTTAATACTTTGCTAATAATTAAGTATAGGAGCTAGGGGTGCAAACATGTATTCGAGTAAACGATTACTCACCAAAATAAAAAATAAACGATTACTAAAAAAAAAAGATTACTAAATGACTATTCCAGAAATAGAAAGTGACGATCTTGGACTCACCGCCAGTCTGTGGGTATCTGACAGGCTACTTATTAACTTCTATATAGGAACTTTCACCATTAAAATGAAGAAAATAACAGCGTACCTTGAAGGAGTACTCAAGTCTGACGAGAAAGGGGAAGCTCACAGCCTGTAATATTCTCTTCTCATTTAGAGTGTGTTCTATTTGCTTGAGTTTCACCACCTGAGATGATAGAGTAAAGAGCATACAGCCTTGTCAGGCAAATCTAATTTACAATTTCAATGGGATGACAACTAGACAGCAGATATTGGGATTAAAAAAATGTTGTGGCTTTTACTTTGAAAGCTATTTCAATGATGAAAAGACCACAGTAAATCAGACAGGTTAAAATGTCACTTTTGGGAAGAGCCCAGCAAAATAGTACCCTAGAATAATAAGAAGAGGATGAGTCACAGTCCTAATGTTCTCACAGACGTTGTTCAGCACTGGGAGACAACACTACGTCTTGCACCGTTATTTGTCTCCCAGTGAGACAGGGGAAGCCATCTTCAAACGTTTCTATGACGACACTGACCCATCCTCTTAGAATTCTAGACAGTACCCAGCTCTCCAAAAAGATCACATCACAATGACATCAAATAGGCCTAATTCAGTTATAGTTTAATGTTGTGGCACACTTGCGTGACACCCAAAACTCTTAATTATTTTTAAATTACCAACCGAGAACTGAATAATCAAGAATTGAATAAAATATTGATTAATTGAAAGTGTCACATAAAGCCTTGCATAAGCTGCTAGCCATTTAACAAATTGCCTAAACTTTGTGGGAACAAAGCATGGTCATTGGCTAATTTATCATATTTAAAAGTAATAATCTCAAAACATTTTCATATAAATTACTGTCTATTTTCCCACTCTCTATCACCAATTGATATAACACAATAGTGATTCTACCCAATACCCAGTTCATAATGCTTTTACATTTGCTGTTCTTGGCTGTTCTAGGCTGTTCTAAACGGTGGTGTCTGGTAGGACATTCCCAGGAAAATCATCTGGCACACAGCCAGTTATATATTTTACATCACCAGTAGCAACACCAGTTTGTTTGGAATGTACAGAAGACTTACTCAGTAGTTAGCAGCATGAATTTTCAAGATGGAAAGCAAGTCAATACAATACAAAAACGCAACAGCAATGATCATTTATCACCGATAGATGTCACCAAAACAAACAAAAATAAGGATCTTGCAGATTACCACTTCAATTAAGTTTTAGAGGATTTAAAGCTTCTTTGACATTTTCTTTGCAATTGAGTACCCAGCTCGCGCTATAGCACACCAGTTGAGAACCAGTGAACACATGCTGGAAAGCAGTGCAGCTCATGAATTAAACGTTTGAGTCACAAAATTGCAATATTTTCATCTTAAAACACCAACACACATCCTCTGGTCACTGACCTTTTGCTTGTCCAATATTTTCATAGCAAAGTACTGCTCTGTTCCTTTATGTTTCACCAGCATGACTCTTCCAAATGAGCCGGTGCCCAGGGTCTTTAACCTGTCAAAGTCATCTAGGCACGTTGTGCTCTGGAGAAATAATACAGCACGTTAGCGTGTTCATTGTTAATTGCTGTTCCAAATGTTAACTTTAACTTAAGGCCAGCGCACACTAAACAACTTTTAGCCCGATTTGGCTGTGTGTAGTGAGTGAGTCGGGGCGATTTGGGTGAATTGGGAGCGACAGTCGACCCCAATTCAAGTCAAGATTATTTCAAACATGTTTGATTTCCAAGACTTGAATGGGTACAGATCTGGGCAGACTCCTGCAGTGGAGACTGAGTGGGTACAGATCTGGGCAGACTCCTGGGGGGGGGGCACAGCAAACTGATGAATGTTCATACTAACCATGTTATGTAGGCTGCTTTGCCATTCAAATGATCTGCGCTAGCTTACAAAACCTGTTTTTTCCCTCTGTTTATCTTGTCAGTATAGATGCATAAATACGAGGATCAGTGTGGTTGGCCATGATATGTTGATTAAAAAAAACTCATCTACTTAGGCTGCGGCTACGTTGATCCATTGTGTCTGTCCATCTACGTCCGTTTTTAATTCATTTTCAATGAGGAATATCCGTTTGTTGGACAGGGTTGATGCTGTGTCTGTCTCCGCCAGATTTGTGTCCGTTTTGATGGACAGAAAAGTTCGGAGAGGATGAACGTTTGGAACTGACGGACACATTACCATAAGCAAAGCTGTTGTTTCTGCAAAGGCACGATTACGTTAGGTTCTAATTTAAAAGTAAACCAACGGACAGTAATACCTTCCGTCAATTTCCTATCCATTTATTGACGGATCAATGTAGCTGCAGCCTTATGGTGATAGTTCTTTTTTCCCATATTGCCTAGTCTTACTTCAACTACACGGTTTTTCATCACTCTTACCTGTGGTGGACATTCCCATTTCCGTAAGAAGTCTTCTTTGGCTTTGGCTAGAAACTCTTTCACTGTAAGGGAGGACAGATGTACAGTTAGTTAGCACACAGTATTCCACCCACCCCACCCACAGACACGAATAAGTGTCTTATAAATACATTTTGGGTTTTGGATGGAACTGGCAAAAAAAAATACCAAAGCTACACAAGAATACTAGAAGGGCCAGGGAGTGCAACTGCCAGAAAATTAAATTGGAAATCAATGGAAAAGTCTAACTCCTATCCACATCAAATATCAAATGGGAGCTAAAGGGATATGGAAAATATCACTTTGTTTGTTTCTAAAGATAAGACAAAACACACAGACTAAAATAACAACATCCAAGACAGGCAAACTAGTAAGAAGTGATGCCAAGAGGCTCAGTAGGATTTCCTCCTTTTTCTTTTTGGTAATTTTCAGAGAGGAGTGGAAATCACCTGAGCCTGAGACCTCTTACGCAGCACTTTCTATACTGGTAAAGAAGCTACCGTTTGTAGGAAAGGCTATGAAACTCACACAGTATTAAAACAACAGACAAGGACAAACCAACATTACATGGAAAACACAGCAGACAGCAGATATCCAGAATGACAGAATGTGGATGACAAAAACAACATTGACATGTTATTTTCAAAGCACACAATACAGCAAGCTTGTCTAGCAAGTTATCATGATGAGAGCAATGCCGTTCTGTCATTTTGGGCATCTTTTAGAAGAATGGGCATACCAAAAGTCTCTATAGATCACCAAGGATTTGCAGGAACAACCACCCACATGGATGGGATGATACGGAAAGAGACAGAGAGAGAGATAGATCGATTTCATGTAACAAGTATATCAGATCAACAAAAATGAAGCAAATGTCGTGAAGAGAGCAACAAGAAGAGACAACAGGACAGATTGGACATTTCCCTGTGGTGAAAGGAAAGTAGGCATACTCTGTCTACTGTAGCAGTGTCAGAAAGTCCTAGAACAGACAGATCAAGACACCATGACAAGAACCTTGTGACACAAATTCAGTGGAGCAAATCCATTCAGATTGAAAATATACCACACAGTAGGCCCTCTTCTTGGGAGAAATGTGATAACATAGAAACCTTATCTGGTCTGTACAACTTGCCTGACTGTCACCCTGCATTGGCGTTTTGCTTAGGGATGCACTGATACCAATTCCGAGTACTGAACTTTAAGTATCCATCCAATCCATTACTTTTACTGAACAGTTTGGGATTACTGGTTAAAAATTATTGAGATATTGGGTTATGTGTACCATTTAAGCCCACCAAAATCTGTATTTAGACATTTTTGATATATAATATCCCAAGTAATTAAGCAAAAGATAGACAGATCAATAGATACAATGAAAGAAATCTCTCATTTGAAAAATGATGTATTCATTTACACCAAATGTTAATGTGAAATAAAAAATAAATAAATAAGATAAAACATGTCAAAAGTCTGGCATGGGCTTATAGGGTACATAACATACTGTTTAAACCCATGTGTATTAAGCCCACTTTATGATTTAAGAATTACTATTTCTATTTTATTAAGTTTCTAAACAGTGAAAACTTATTCTACTTAAATCTGTAATTTGTCAGCTTTATTTTCATTTTGTCTGAACATGCATCATATGGCCTTAATCAAGCAGTTGAAGGAGACTCAGGCTGTAGCAAAAATTATTTTACTAAAAATGACTTGCAAAATGTTTACTTCAGTAAGCAGAAATCCAATGAGAATTACTCACTTTGAACTACATGTGTTGTCATTTGGCTTGAATACCTGTCCTAAAGCCTGCTGTTAGCAATGTGGACCAAACAGCAGATCAGTCTCCCCACTGAACTCAATTATATCTTGAAAAATCTGTCAAAACATGTTTTTCCCACACATTGCATTGAAAGTTGATGGAGACGAGTGACTTTTGGGGATTTTTGGTGAAAAATTTTATTATTCTATTATTCTGTCCTTCAAAACCTCCACTGGCTCCCAACAGAACAGCAAATTCACTTCAAACCCCTCCTCATCACCTACAAAGCACTCTATAACACTGATCCCTCTACCGCTCTTCACTCCTCCGACAGCACACCCTAACACAGTCTTAGATCAGCAAATGCCAACCTCCTCATCTCCACAACAAGGACCAAGCACTGAACCTGGGGTGACAGGGCCTTTTCCTCTACTGCCCCCAGCCTCTGGAACTCTCTGCCCACCCACATCAGGAACCCCGATTCACACCTTTCCTTAAAAAAATGCACAAAAAAAACCTCTTTGTTTTCAACTTTGTTCCCCATAATTGTATGTCTCTTCTCCCCTTTGTTTTGATTTCAATTGTTCCTTTTTTTGCAAAGTATATTTGAGTTCCCTGAAAAGCACTTGTTTAATGTATTATTATTATTATTATTTTACAATGAATAGGTATCAGCAACTACCCAAAACAAAACTAGAAATACCATGAAAATGTGATATTGTAAGGGTGGCCTCAGTACCAAATTTGTTTGTAAACCTTTGTCATTAGCCTACCAGAAGAGCTGATACATAACCATCTCTAACTCACTGACCACATATCTGATTTATTTACAATAAAAACTAAGTTTCACAAAAGAACTTAATGAACTGGATGAGACATCAAAGAACAAGATATACTAGCAAATAGGCAATATATATGTTTTTTTAACCAGTGTCAAAGTTGCAAGTGGGCTTAAATGGTAGGCTACACTTACTAATAAAGTAAAGTACTAATAAATATACCGTCATGGATCATAGAAAGGTAAGGATTTTTACTATACCGCCGTCCATGATATATACACAATGTAAGATTTAGTTAATCTAAAACTTGTTCCTTGCAAGAATATTATCAAGACTTTGGGATAAAAATGTGATTGTGATTAAAATATACCCTTTTGAATGAAAAAGTACCATGCCAATTGTATTAAAAAAGAAAAAGGCATAAAAAAGATGTCAAATCACACTGTATTTTGCACTGGAAAAACCACATACTGTCAAATATTGTTACACCGTCAAGAATAAGAGAAATATTGTGATGTTATATTTTGTGCATATTGCCCAGCCTTCAATTACCCCAATTCATTTTTCACCGTAAGAGATTTTTCTCTGTGATCTGTGTATTTTTCTGGATGTTAGATGTGGCTCTTGGTATCAGATTGTTAGTTCTCCTCCTGATATCAGTATCAGTGCATCCCTGTTTGCTTTACAATTCAGCCTGAAACAGTCTTCCAGGGAGCAACTTTCAGTCATGCTAAAACAGATGGTATTATTCAATATTATGAATTTAAGATAGGCCTACTTCCTAATAGCGTATCAACTGTTGAACAATGTGGGGTCCAACTGTACAGACATGGGTTCGGGCCCATTGTTTCTGAAAGGACAAATTCTGAATTTCTATACCAGTTCAGACTGGCCGGCCCAGCCCCTTAGTGGAAAAACAATGCAAGGCCCCTGAATCAGAAGGAAATTTTAAACAGCAGGCATGGTGAAGACATGGCTAACAACACAGCAACTCAGGAGGCTGATAAACACAACAAATTAAAATGTCAGTCCATCTGGCTACAATGCAGTAGAAAAAGTAGACATGCATGGAAACATAAATAGGATATCAATCGCATCTCTTCCTGTCGCAGTGGGCGTGTTGCGGCATTACAGGGAAGTTGGAAAGGAGGTTAGGATGGCTGACACATGTACACTACACACAGCTATATAGGTAACCAGGTCGTCTTGTGAGAGCGGCTACACTCTAGACAAATCAGCTCAGGGCACAGTGTCAGCTTAGACAGGTTTAACAGCTAGCCCCGGCCTGGGAATCTAGGGATCATAACTACATTCGAAAGACATGCTCGGAAGTATGATAGCCTTTGCTGATCTGATCATCCCTGCCTCCGTGAATGCCTAAGTTGGCTGGCAGTGTGCAGTGTGTCTGGTCTCTCTCAATACCTCTATAAATCTCAGAGGAACAGATTCGCAGCACAATAAAATGACACTGCTTTAAACAACGAGGGAGCATTACTGACCACAGATAGTTCTGTTTAGCCTATTTGTTCTAAGAATAGGTCTGTATGCCGGTATAATGAAAGCTGCACAGAATTTCAGCTGCAAATGGAAAATACAAATACCTTGAATAATATTAATTCATCAGCTGTGCTTACCCATGCGGATAGACACTGATACAGTTTACCAAGTACCCTAGGTCTTACACAATACAAGGACAACAATGTCCTTGTGTTACCCAGACAATGAGGCATAGGAAAACATTTCTGATTTATCACATAGTAGTAGTTATCACATGTTCATTGATTATCAGCAGTATATACGTCAGTGAGTACCATCGCAAATTAACAGTGGCCTAGGGCTAGTTACGTCAAACCTTTCAAAGCTTCTAGCGTTAATTCCCCTTATCCTCTGACGAATGTCTGATGACAAGCCATTCCAGTCACAAAGTGTGTAAGAGTGTGTGTGTGTGTGTGTGTGTGTATGTGTGTCTGTGTGTGGACCTTTACCACCAAGATTGAATAAATAAATAAATAAATAAAATAAGACAAGTGAGATAATTCACATGGGGAACTTGTAGAAGAGCTTAGTTTTATGAATGGAAAGACGGCATATGTAATTTCTTCACCATATTTGGTCACTGTGCTTCACTGGGGGAAAGCTTTGTTTATGTAGCCAAGAATAAAGTGGCTGAGACAGACAGAACACACAGTATCAAAACTGACACACTGAAATAATATTTAGGCTGATGCAATAATAATATATAATGATGATGCGACAATGGCCACTGGTTATTTGAAACATGGAGTTCTGGAATTCCAATTAAACATTAAAATTCAAAACAAAAAAACAAGTTACACGTGGGCTCTAGTATTACAGGATTTAAACTGTTTGCAAAATGGCAGAGTTTGCCTCTTTGATTCATGAAGCAGTGCTTACAACTAAATAATATAGGTTACTATTATTTATAAGTATTTCAAACAAGACGACTGCATCCTCAATACATCTTGTTGTGGATGACACGGTGGCGTTGTTTATATTCCATTTCAAAATACGATGCTGGTTAGCTGATGATCTGGAGCTTTTTAGCCATTTGCCAGGGATTTCCATAGGGTGCAACTATACTGCTAACAGTACAGGCCAGGAGAGCTACTATCGAGAGGCAATGGAATGACAGGGCCTTGGGAAAGCTAATCCCCTAACTAAAGCTAACGTTAGCTGGATAGCTGGTCAACAAGCTTGATTGATTCTATACCTATGTTATACACACTGTTTTACGGTCGGCATTTCCTGTTTCAATGGTCCTTTGTAATTCAAATGTATCGAAGAGGGATGCATAAACACCAATCTCGCACGACAGGTAGCTCTCCTTACATTCAAGATTTCATGAGCACTCACACTGCCCCCCTTACAGCTAACGTTGCCAATGACAACATCCTCTCCGGGTTATCTTGCTACTACAAGCTTTATTAGGCCTCCAACAAATGTTTCTGCCGATCAAAGACCACAACCATTTGCAATTACATGGTATTAGTTAACAGGTCAAATCGCACTAACGAATAACGGTGTATTTTAGCAGCTAACCAGATAATGTTTACAATGGAGGAATTAATGTGTGGGGGGGTAACGTTATTCAGCCTCCCATGCCTAGCTGTCAAGGGACAGCCACTACTTAACAGTGTTTTGCCAATTTCAGTGTTAGCGGGCTAGCGAGCTAACGATACCCGATTTGTGCTTGTTTGATGAGCGACAAGGCCGACATATGTATATATATGTAACATTAATGTTTATCCAGGGCAACCACCCCGACTCACCACTCTCTAGCTCGTTGCCTTTCTTGGCGGTGGCAGCGTTTCCCATGGTATGGAAGACACGGCGATCGACTGCGGAGATGGCGGTAGCTAGCTACTACAGCTGATGTTGGTATTTCCAAGCTTTTCTTCTTTATAATCAATAGCCTTAACCGATATAAATATGAGGGCCGAGGCAGGTGAAAGATGAAGTCCAAATCCCTTCCAACAGTCGCCTCTCTAAATGATTTTAGTCCTTACTAATTCACGAATTCCTAGCTATCTCGTTGACATGGAGCTTGGTTAGCGGTCACTTCTCGGCTTCTCCCCCTCAAGCATTCATGGTTGCTGATTGGCCAGAGATGTCTGTCTCAAGATACCAAACGTAGCTTCCGCGTTTTTTGCATCACAACATGGCAAGCCGTTGCACGATATATTCCCTAAGGGCACAAGTTTTACTGGCTACTAAAAGCCTAACTACTTTGTTACAGTTAATATTGTCATGTTTTGCATTAACAACTACTTAAAATTACCTCATATCATTCAGGCATGTGCATAAATATGAACCAAAGGGGGCTCGAGCCCCTGCCCCTTTGCCCCTCCATACACAGTCGCCTTTATAAAATGTGTTTATCGATGGAGTTTTGTTTGATTTTTGGATATGTTTTATCTCTTAAAATAGTACAGTATATCCTTACAAAAGAGGTAGCTGACCACCCCATCCCTCGGTATGATGTAGCTACCTCTTTACTTGAGGGGGCACAAAATGGGTAACTAACTGTACCCGTATCAGTACTCAGTAACAACTCAGTATGATGCACCACGCTAGCAGACACAAACTTGGTAAGAAATGAACAATGATTC
>OMKL01000246.1:0-13013 GCA_900302295.1 Parasudis fraserbrunneri
GTGGCATCAGGTTCAATCTGCTCCTTCTGTTTCCTTCTCCGTCTCTTAGAGGTCACATCTCTACTAGGTGGGCCAGATAAAAGCTACACAAATCATAGACAAGATGCATTATTACTATGGGCTTCAGGAGCAATGCGCGGGACATTTAAGAACTTAGTCCTGATCTATTACATACAGGTCATATTACATACTTATCATGCAATTACAATAACAGACAAAATTATCTTTATGCACAATGAAATGACCGAGCATGACCGTACCCCAGATGTCTTGAGTTGTTTCTGTTGGTCAATTTTTATGAGTTGGACCTTGGCTTTCTTGAGGAGATTGAACATTCTCTTATTTGCACCAGTGAGGCGCATTCTCTGTGAAGCGCCCTTGTCTTCAGAATCAGCACAGTCACCTTCCCCACCTGCTCCAAACTCCTGCTCACGCTCCAGCTTCTCTCCTTTTGCAGAGAAAAGTAATACATTTATTATTTTGCTGATGCTGAGCAGTTATGTTGGTGAATATAATTCTACGCTGTGTGGGCTATACAGTGTACATTAAATAGCTTAATTATGAGAAAGAAAATGTTTGCTTACCTGAGAGAAATGTGTCAGCTTTTGTCTCATCTTTCCCTGTGAAGTCCTCCTGTTCACCATATTGAAACGTTAAGAACTTGGAGTTCAAAGTCCTGACACACACTGAGACTTTCCTCACCACTCCAGGGCTATCGAGGTCTTCAATCTTGAGCTTGGATTTGCCTTTCTCTGTGTTTGTATTCCGCTGCCTAAGGCTAATGCTCTTGACCTCATCATCAAGCCCTTCTGCTAAATCAATAGGAGTTTCTGGAGTTTTACTAAAACTATCCATCTCCAACTTCTTTCTCTTTCTGGGAAGTCCCGGGTGTATCTTCTTCAACCTTTTGTAAATTTTGAGTTGAGCAGTTTGTTTGTTAAACTTGGGGAGCCTTTTCGTTTTCTGGACAACCTGGGGGTCAGGAGATGGTAAGGAGGGCAGTTCAAATGGATTAGACAAAAGTATATTCTCATACTGGTTCCCTAGAGTTTTGTCCAGTGTATATATCTCCTCGCCAGACTCTTCTGGCACATGCCACTTGAAACTGGGATTCCTCAGAAGAGACCTCCTCTTTTCAGATTTTCCAGATTTTTTCTCTGAGAATAAGCTTTCAGTCACATCGGTGGTGTCCTCTAGTTCCTCCGCTGAAAATAGATTAACATCCAACTGAGCTTCACTCAATAAGTCCTCATCATCAACTGGAAGATCAGGGGACATTTCTCTGCCTGTGTCATCATCCCGTCTTTTTCCTGGGCGTAGGTGCAGGCCAAGT
Source organism: Parasudis fraserbrunneri (assembly GCA_900302295.1). Taxonomy (NCBI): domain Eukaryota; kingdom Metazoa; phylum Chordata; class Actinopteri; order Aulopiformes; family Chlorophthalmidae; genus Parasudis; species Parasudis fraserbrunneri. Next base: position 1,334 of record OMKL01000246.1, read on the forward strand.
TGCAGACCCTTTTTAGGAGAGTTTCTTCTGGGCAAAACTGACATGCCAGCATCATCCATAAACCTCTGTGGAGTCTTGATCACCCGTGAAGACCTGGCACTTACAACAGGCATGATGAAGTGTTTGATGTTTTTGAGGAACTTTGATTTACCAGGCTGAGCATCTAGCACATCAGCTCGCACTTCATCAACCAATGTGTCTGTTGCTTCCTCCTTCAAAATCTCATTGGCAAGTTCCATTTCGACCTGCTTAGATAGGGACTTAGATGATGCTCTTGGCCTTTTTGACCCCAGGAACTTAAGATTTGATTTGGGAATCTGTTTCCTTTTGTACTTTTTTTGCACTCCAATAAGTTTAGCTTCTGGGGCAGGTGTGGATGCAACCACTGGAGTGGAAACTTCCTTATCCTCTTCAAAACTTTCAGTCAACTTACTTTCAGGCAACTCAGTCTGAACAATCTTCCTTTTTCTGGGCCTATTCCTTTGTTTAGGTCTCTGTCCTATCAAACTTTTTCGTCTCCTTTTTGATGGTTTTAATGCTCTCCTTTGAAGGCATGGTTGTATCTGATCAGTTGCTGTGGGTTCTGACACCAAACAAGGCTCTCCGCTATCTATTAACTGAATGTCAGGTTCCTCTTTTACTACTGGCTGAGTTACTACATCATCCTCTTCTACTGATGCTGTGTCCTCCTTTGCCTCTAGCTGGCTGCTCTCTTTCACCGCTGGTTGACTGTCTTCTTTTGCGACAGGCTGAGTGTCAGCAGGTTCCAATGTAGCTACCTCTGTGTTCAGAGCAAGGTCAGGAACGATCACTGACTTCCTCCTTTGAACAGATCTCTTTCGCGTTGTAAGGCTAATTCTCCGCTTCCTTGGTTTGGAAGCCACAGGCAATTGTTTGGCCTCATTCGTCTGTGGTTTCACCTCACTGTCCAACGTCTGTTGAGGAACTTCAGCAGGTACCAGCGGGGGATCTTCAGAAATCTGTGAGGAATCCTCTGTCAGAGCCTGACAGGAATTTTTAGGGGAAACCTGCAAAGAATCTTCAGGAAGAATCTGTGAGGAAGAATCTTCAGGAGGAATCAGTGAGGAAGAATCTTCAGGAGGAACCTGTGAAGAGGAATCTTCGGGAGGAACCGGTGGGGAGGAATCTTCAGGAAGAACCCGTGAGGAGGAATCTTCAGGAGGAACCTGTGAGGTGGAATCTTCAGGTGAAGCCTGAGAAGAATCTTCAGCGGGCACCTGTGGAGAATCTTCAGCATCTGCACTTGACCTAAGCTTCCGCTTTTGAGCTGTCCATGGTTTATGACCACGCTTTTTTCGTGGTGTAGCAGGGGCTGGTGTTTTTCTCCTTAGCCTGGGGGTTGGCAAGGCTTGTGTGTCCTGACTGGATGTTTTATCCTCATCAACTCCACTTGAATCTTTAATGATATCCTCTTTCTCTTCAGGCAAAGGGCTAACTTGGTGAACTAAAAATGATGGCTTTGAGCTTTTATGTTTACCAGGTGAGGAGACCTTTTTAATCTGAAGTGGTGGAACAACTTTTACAACATCTGTTTTAGTGGTGTCCTGCGGCTGTGGTTGAGTCACCTGTTCCACTTCAACTTCCACCTGTAAAGTGGACTTGTCCTCAAACGATGACATCTCAGTCTTGGTTTTTGAACACTTCTCATTATCATCCTTGTTCGGTCCTGGGGCAGCTTTATTAATTCCTGGGGTTTTCCCTATCCCCTCCAAGCACTTAATGACACTGGTGTCTGACAGAGAGGACTGATCCACTTCACTGATGCTCTCCCGGGCCTCTGTTACTCTGACAGTGTTTTCAGTATCCTGCACTTTGCTTTCTCCCTTCACCAACGTGAGGGTCCACACAAACCTGCTCCGTTTTTTCTTTCGAGAAGAATTTTTGCTGCCAGCTTTAGATTCATCAAATTTGGGGTTTCTGATTCTAATCAGCTTTAAACCAGGAACTTTCATGTCCTCGTTTTTCATGGGGAAACAGTCGTTGGATTCAGCAGCTGGTTTATCAGGCTCTGTGGATGATGGAACATTGATTTCTAGCACTTTATCATCCTTATTTAACCTCTTGCTTTGCCTTCGTCTCTCCTTCTTAGACACTGGTGTAGCCTCCTCTATTCTTGAAACTTCTAATGTTGACTCTGAGAAACTGACTTTGTTTTTTTCTGGTTGTGTTACACAGTCTTTGACCGTTTCAGAGAGTGGATTAGTGGCTCTACTTCTCCTTCGGATCACCAGCTTATTCACTTCAGTGTTTCTCTCTGTGATTATTTCTTTCCGCTTTGATTTCTTTGCGTTCATTTTTGGCTCTGCATCTCCACCCTCCTGTACAGTGTCATGTTGGCTTTCCGATTTACTCTCCGATTTTTGGTCATCAACCTCGACTTTGGCGCTACCCTGAAGACTAGGTTCTGCCGTCTTTGAGGCAGATCTTCCGCGCCTCCTTGTAGGTGGAGCTCCCCCTCTGTCATCCTCTGTACCATTTAGACACTGTCTATCATCATTTGTTTCAGTCTTTAATTTCACATGAGCACTTGTAATCTGGTCACCTTGGATCTCCTTAGCTTTTGGCTGATACTGAAATCCTTTTATCTTTAGCTTCTTCACGGATTTATTTTGAGCCTCCTTCTCCTTTTTCACTTTCTTTTTGGCCACCAACTTAATAGTAATCCTTGGTGTTGTTGAAGATGCTCCACTCTTAGTAGAACGTCTCTCCTTATTTGCAGTAGTGTTCTTTCCTTTTGAACATTTCCTGCCACCCTTTGCAGGTTCCACGTCAGGAGAAGAGCTGTGAACCTCCTGCATGGCTTTTCCATCTTTTTCCAAACATGGAGAGGTAACGCCTGTCTCCACGGTTTGAGTATCCAGTGGTGTCTTCTCTCGTTGACGTTTGGATTTTGTATTAACAGGATTACCTAGAGAGCCCAAAACAACAAATTAATTAATGCAAAATCTCTGATCATCTCAATGCAGAATTGAGAAAGCAAATAAGACTTATTTTGCACTGTGTTTTGCTCTTCCTTGCATTACAAGTAATAACTCGCAGGTTCTACAATCACAGCTAATATGATGCGTTGGGCAGGAACATTTTACCTTTGGAAGGATTTTGTCTGGACCGTAAAGGTCCTTTGTAGCCTTTTCTCTCAGCTTCAAATCCTCTGAAGTCATCTCCCTAAAATACAGGAACAGGTGATTAAGACGTGAGGCAAAACTTTGCATCCCTCTGTGGTGGAAGCTACTCTTTTAGCAAAGATTAAAAAGTGTTTAGTCACTGGCATCCACTTCTGATCGATGGATAAAAAATTTACTGTGTACAGTTAGTTGCACATTTAGTGTACATCAAAAGTGATCAACATTATGTTAAACACATTCATTCGTCAGAGCATTAAGTATTTGAGATTGTCTTATGTGCAGCATAAACAGAATCGTTTCAAAACCTTACACAAATTAGCTACTTAATCAAAGCACTGGTCTGACTCCAAGTCTTTACATAACAGAAAAGTGGTTTATATACACTCCAGATATTAAAAACAATATCACAAACAGGCCATGCACAATTGTTTCCATTCTCTCCTCATACAAATATGATGAATGTGCAAATGTTATCATTCTTCCCATGAGATTGGCAAAGACGAAAATCATCATATAATAATGAAACATTATTCCACCCACTAGAAGAGGGAAATTGCATGTTCTTGGCTTGTTGATGAAGGCTGAGTGCCGAAACGCGTCCGTTTCCCTGGTTAGGGCCCATATTCCAGTATTTTTAGCTATGCAGTTCTGCGAGATCTATGCTATTACTACAATCGCTGGATCGTGGAAGCTCATGTCACCAAAACATTTCCCAATTAGGCCTATATGGTATTAATGACCATATAACTGCCATGTGCCCGTTTGTGCTGCAGCAAGGAAAGGTAGGCAGGTTGCACTCGCTATCACTTGACTACGCTCACATCTGGGCGATTCCCTCCAAGAATACCCTGGTTTCTTTAGCCTGCAGATGCGGCCTGAAATCCAAATGACAACTACAATGAACATGTACCAAACACTGCCATTAACCTGGCCAGACATCGGTGGCAAGCCATTTTCAATTTAACAAGAAAAGGCAATGCGAATGAATTGTGAACACTTCTGCACCACAATCTCAACCTAGCGTGCAAGGAAGGTAGCTGGAGCTAGCCCTTCCCCCTCCTCGAGTCCTGAATCGATTCAAACTCACTTCTATTCGGAGACAGGCTAACATTAGCTATAACGTCAGACTAGTACTTTAGGCTGGGTAATGTGTTGATTCCGCTATTCCATTTTCAATGCCACTGGTTACATTAACGGTTACATTTTACGGTGTAACGATAGCTATGCAGATAACACTCTGTCCATCTGGACAGCGTAGGAAAGCAAAACCAGCTAGCTAACGTTAGCCGCTGCGTTAGGTACACGGCCACTAACGTTAGCTTTTCCCTTCTTTGTGTTAGCCAGCTGCTACTACCGTTAGCTAATGATAACGAAGGGCCTGGATGGAATCATCAAGAACCATGTTTACAAATTGACGTACCACTGGCTAGGTTATTTTTATGATCTCGGATTCATTCCATTGTTTTAATATAAATGCGTTTCAGACAAGTAATCAAGAAAAGCACTGCTACTTAACTTTATCCGAACTGGCTTCCGTATAACTAGCTATACATTTTATTAAATGCCATGATTTGAAATGGAACAGTCGAACCTCCCTTGCCCCGTGCTAACGCTTCTACGTTAGGTAAGTTGGCATTAACGTTAGCTTAGCAAGCTTGAACATTAGCTTGTTGGCTTGTTGACATTTCTACATTGTGCTAACGATAATATTACAGCCAGTACACTCACACACACACACAACTCAGACATACAAAATGTAAGATTAATAAAGATACTAACTCCTGGGTTGGTTTGGGACCTCACCTCTTCACTCCCACTTGAGCTGTATCCTGCCTGGCCAAGGCTCTTGTGGTTCGCCTCTATCCCAAGTAAGCGCAAGTGAGACTGGTCTTCGTTTAACGAAAGAACCAGGCTTGTGGGCCTTGGGCCTCCGTTGCTCACATCATCAGCTTCTGTCCCTGATCGACCGAGTTGCCATCGCTTCTCAGAGCGCAAACGACTGCGAGACGACCATGGCCGACCAGGGAAGCGGCCCCTGGCTGCAGCAGTACCACCTTGGCCTCCTATGGCAGCCGCGGTTGCTGATCCGCATCCCGCTGCCGCCATCATTGCTTCAACAACAACACCGATAGCTAGCAGCTTGAGGAGAGACAAGAGGGAAGGCGCGAGATGGGAGGGGAAACCGCGGTGCAGCTAGGGAAAGTGAGTTTTTCCCAGGCTAAACTTGAAGGACCGTACTTATAATCTATAGACCCTATAAAACCAACTGCAAAGGTAAAAAAGAAGCTCTGCACCTCCCTATGGCTGACCACAATGGTAACGACTTAAATGGCACAGAGTAGATCTAGTCTAGGTTCTGGGTATTGAGCAAAAACTAATTGGTTTTGATATAATGTGTCAACAAGCCCATATACTCTACAACTCCGGAGCAGTGGACACAATGTTTCGGAATGAGTGAAAATACTACCCAGAGAAATAACTTGTCAGTGTTGTGTATCAAATGGGCATGAACTGCAAGACATGTTTTTACATGCCAGATGTAAAACAGGAAAGCTGATCACAAAGTCAACGCTCAGGGGCAGTTCACACCGAAGGAAATGCTCAAAATATTTGATGCTCATAATAACCCAAGCTACTCCTGTTGCATTTAAGCAGGATAAGGTGACAATTAAGTGCATCTGGCTGGCCTATGAGGCCCCCACATAGGTGGTAAAATGTGCAACTTTATCTTTAATAAATAATTCCTGGCTGGATCCCAAAGAATTCAGCCATGCAAACAGGTACTACAGGCCTCTAAATGGACTGCATTTATATAATTATCTAATTTTATTTTTTACCTGCAACACTTGTTGTAGTATTACTTAATGGTGTGCGATATATGTGACTTAAGTGATGAATGTGATTTTGTGATCTATGTGAGCAAACTGTGCACCGAATTTCCCTACGGGATAATAAAGTATTTCAATTCAATTCAATTCAATACTTAACAAGTTAAGTCTTACATTCACCCATTCATTCACCGACAGCGGAGGCAACCATGCAAGGTGCCAACCTGCTCACTGGGAGCAGTTAGGGGTTAGGTGTCTTGCTCAAGGACATTTCGACATGCTGCTCTGGGGAATCGAACCGGGAACCTCCAGATTACCAGACGACTGCTCTACCTCCTGAGCCACTGTCGCCCCCAAACCCAAGACTAAATGATTAACAAAATCAAATGATAATCTAACATGCTCTTAGCAAACAATGAGCACTGATACTGCACTACTCATACCACAGTACTTGAATTATGACCCGACATTGAATGGATGGTGTCTTATGGAAGCAACGACACCACCCACCCCCACCACCAAAAAAAATGCATTTCGAATCTTGGAAACTTCTGGTGAGGTTATAAGATACCCTTAAAAATTACAATATATCATACAAACATTAGAAGTTAACACACAAATAATCCTGATGTAAAGTGAGAGACGCTCCCAGAAAGTACTCAAGTAGTCTACTTTGTGTGTGTGTGTGGGGGGGGGGCTTGAACCAAACGCACCTCACTCACAAACATGCGCACCCATGCAACGTCATGTCCCTTCGCTTTCAACAAGGAAGCAGGAAAAATACTGGCGTCCCTTGTGTTGACGTTTTGAGTTGAGCTATTGTGCATTTATTGTTGTCGATATTAGACGGTTAACCAAAGCTTCGAGGTTACCAGGTAAAATAATATTATGTAGAAGGAGTTAAAACCCCATTGTTGTTTAGAAAATTCGTTACAATGGTAGCTACGAACGATCCCTCCGCTGTTGAACGCATAGTCGGTGCAAGCAAATATTAGCTGACTAGCCTAGCTAACTTAGCCAAGCAATGCATTCTGATGAATCATATGACACGATTTTGGCCAGCCACGAACTGTTGTGTTTCGGTAGACTTAACATTAACGTTATCTTAACAGATGGAAATGTCGGCTTCGTTGTCTTTGTTACTTTATAGCTAATGTTCAGTTCAGAAGAAAATATTTAATTTTGTTAAACAAAATCAAAATAATAATGAAAGGGGGCAGTGTCTCATCAGCTCCTTCTCCCGGTCCTGATTGTCGCCCCCCGGCACCATAAGTTAGAACTGTGACGTCAGTTCAATGCTTAGAACAATCACGACATTTTCTTTCTGTTTACCACCAACAGGTCTTTTAGAGAAGATAAAAGGGATCAATCACCATGAACCTGGAGCGACTCCCCAATGAGGAGAAACTCAGCCTATGCAGAAAATATTATTTAGGTAGGTTGGTTCAATCCTGGAGCATCAAATGGTGTGTCAGTTTGGATAGAATTAACAATTCCATCTTTCCTACCTCCCTTTAAAAAAATCACAATGCCAGTAAGATTATACCAGGTCTCAGCTAATACCATATGACGCAGATATATACAATGCCATCTGTAAGTCTCGAGTCCAGTGAAACTTTTGGTACATTGGATTTGAAATGGAACAATGACTGAGGTTAAAGTGCAGACTTTCAGCTTTAATTTTAGGGTGTTTACATCCATATCCAGTGACCCATGTAGGAATTGTAGCCTTATTTCAGGGGACCAAAAGTAATTGTACAAATTAACATGAACTTAAATAACATTGTCATATTTAAGATTTGGTTACAAATCCTTTGCAATCAATGACTGCCTGAAGTCTGCCTGCCTGCCTGCCTGGTAGTCATTCTGAAAATTATGTTGACTTTCCTGCCAACAAAGCAAAGACTAGTGCCCCTCAATACATTTGAATGGGACTTAATGGGATTTTAGGTGTACAGTGGACTCACCATCAGAATACTCACAGTATTTGATATGTTGCTGACCTCTGAGTGATATGTTGTCCAGTCCATGAGGGTTAAAAGAAAATATAAATCGTCACCCTCCTGTCGCTATAAGTGAAAGTACAGATAGGTGCAATGTCAGAGACTTTTTCCTGTCCGCTTTTTCCATTGATTTCCGAAGTAGACTTGGGACTTTCAGTTATAGTTACAGGAGGGTGATAGTACAAGTGTAATTGTTATTATTGTTGGGTAAGTTACGTATGTAGATAATTCAAGAAAATGTAACAATCTTCTGTTCTTGTTTTGATCGGCCTGTTAAATAGATTTGTAGGGCATTTTGGTATCTGCACACTGGATCATAGCTCCCTTAACTATTATTGTTAGCAATGTTGCCTGCCCAAGACTTGACCGGTTGAAATGTTGCTTACAGTAAAAGTCAAGGGAGTTATAATCCAGTGTACTGATATGCTTTTCCACTGTTCCTCAAGACATTTTATCCAGCACATGGCCTAACAAAGGTTGAATGGGCACTAGGACTGACATTTTGTAATGTTGGCTATTGTCTGACAAATAGGCTAATTGTGGTTATTGATTTGTCTCATTCAGCTTAAATCAAAATTGTGCCCTGATCAGTGATGATGTATGTCGCTTTGCATAAAAAATGTCAGAGCAAGGGAAACAAGCATCTAAGCTCCCCACAACCTTTTGTGTGTAGATTTAGGCTATTTAACATGCAGATTGAATATAACTAATAACCTAGTGGGATATGAATTTTGACCAATTTGCAAACATACTTGAAAGTTAATATGAAACAGGAAAAACTGTTAAGGGGAAAATAATGCAGTGATCACGATCATACAAAATAATTGCGATTGTCTCATACAATTATTCAATTATTGCAGCAGCCCTAATGTGCACACAACTACTTTAATTTTAAATCAATTTAAAAGTCTTTTGATCATGGTTTTCTCTTTTTCTCTCAGGGGGCTTTGCATTCCTTCCTTTCCTTTGGCTGGTGAATGTTGTATGGTTTTTCAGAGAGGCCTTTGTAAAGCCAGCCTACACTGAACAACTCCAGATTAAAACATGTGAGTATAAGAATTTGTTGTGAAATACAACATATTATACTGAATTGCATGCCCCCCCCCCCTCTGAACTGGATACCTTATTCATTAGTTAGCCAAAGCATGTCTTTGTTAGGAGCATTGCCTTTTTTTTGTAACAGTAAATACATTTATTACATTTTTTTACTAAGTTGCCTAACTATCAATGGGCTGATTGGTGGATGTGGGGAGTTAAAGGAAAATCCTGAAACAGATTTCTCATGTTATTCCAATGAGCTTTGACAGTTCTTAAACATGCTAATATCTCTCCCTAAGCTATAAATAAGAGAGACAAGACTCTGATCTGTCACATCCTGAAGACATGTTCTAGAGCTATTTAAATGACAGTGAATGGGAGACTATGTCACTGGTGATGTTTACATGCATAGAGTAACCCGGCTATTGGCCATATTCCGGTTCAGGTTTTATTTGGGTTAAACTGTTTACATGCATCCTTGGTACCCTGTATAGCCCTGTTATCATGAATAAACCAACCAATCAACAGGATATTCCTGTCCACCTGTGATATCCCACCCAAGTACCAAAGGGTGTGCCCGCAAGCTGTCTCCTACCGATTTGACTGAGCAATAGTACATTACTTCTAATGCATAGGAAAGAAATGTGATGGTAATTATTCACCTCCACAGAAATGTGAGGATTTATATGGTTTGCTATTGTTTCTTTCTTTGACACAATATACCAATGATCCTGTGTGAGGCTGAGTTTGTACAGACTGTAAAAACCAATAGTGAACTGAGTAACACATTTACATGCCACAGTAACCCAATTTAATATCAGAGAAAGCAAGGCACGATTAGCCAAGTACATGTTTAAATGTGTAGCCCATAAATTAGGTTAGCCCAAGTAAGTCCAGGTAAGTCCAGTTTGGGCATAAAACAAAAAATAATACAACATGCTCAATAGGAATAAAAATCTACACACCGGTATTTGATAACACATTTATTGTAGCCTAATTTACATGTACCTATCATGACTGAGGTTAAGTGCGCGCACTGATGGGTAGGGAAAAAAAGGCAGAAAAAATAATATATCAGTGTCCTTATAGCTGGCCCTCATTTGCATAATCAAGACAAGCTGTTGTATGTATGTGTGGTGTGACCATAACAGCATGGCTAATGTATGACATCTCTTTTTCAGATGTAAAGCGATCAGCATTGGGGCTGCTGTTGTGGGTAGCAGTACTCACCACGTGGATAACCATATTCCAGCACTTCAGAGCAGAATGGGGGGAGGTGGCTGACTATCTTTCCTTCACTATTCCACTTGGCATTCCCTAAGACATTCACAGCTCAATACAATTCTACTCAAAATCACCAGTGGTCCACTATAAAACCAGAGTATGTCCCGACTAGGACTATAGATGAAAATTGTGTCTGGCTTTAGAAATTAATCTAACCATGTCAAAATTAATTGACAGATTTGATGTAGGGTTGTGTCCTGGAAATCCTTGTATCTTGAAAAAAGTACACATTTTAGTACCTAAAGTGAAAATTTACAAATCATTTTGAACAAATGTAATTGATCCTAGAGTCATGAAACATGTTCTACTCACAGGACAATATCAGTATCAATTACAGCATCAAACTGATAGTTTATCATCAAATGTGATGAAATGCCAATTATACAGCATTCTAACTATCAGGATAGGACAACAAATCACAACATGATTTCTATTGTTATCCCTGAATTGTTTTAAAGGCTGACAGGCAGGAAATGTTGACCAATGAGAAAATGACATGCATTATTCACTACTATAGACAATTTAACCTAAGGATTTTCCAGGACATCAGTGATAGATAACATTAATAATTATAGTTTTTCCTTGGCTTAAATGGGTTATAAACGCTGCACCTTTTTCTCAATATATTGTTTAGTGTGACAGTTCATATGTTTGCGCGGTTGTACACTTTAAAATATTTTTTACTTGTGTATGAATGAGAAATAAATGGAACATCCATTAACTTTCTGAATAATATTGTCAGTTTCCTTATTTGCTATGGTAATTTAGAGCTCACAGTGTGCTGATGTCATCAGACTGAAAAATGTATCATGGCAGGTGTGTGCTTGGCTCAGAATGACAACTCCCCTGTAGGATTTGTGTTTCATGTGGATTTTTGTTGGGTGACAGCATGAGATAACAACATGCCATTGTATCCATGTTTATTCCTAATACTTGTCATAGCAACAGTCTTTTAAAAGCTTCAGGCCAATCTCTCGGCGCCTATTGTGAAACTCAATCCTTCTAAATGTCGCCCACCTTCCCCACCACCCTGGGGGTCATAGTGCCATTTTTAGTCGGTCACGAGTTTGACGAGCTTGACTGACAGCCTCCAAATTACTTAACAGACAGTAGGGACATGTCCTCACCAGTACTGGGCACAGTTGGTCATTCATAGAATCTGCCAGGGTTTTATAAGTCAAGTGTCAGCACTTGGATCATGATATATGGACATGATAATTATTATTATGAGGTCATGAGATGAAAACTAGTGGTATTTCCATCAGTGTTATGCTGTAATTATGGAAAATAAAGTTAAATTATAATGTAGGCCTACTTTAAAAAGTAATAGTTTATTACCATATGGACAAAAGTAGCTTCCTTGCCAAAATTAATAAAGATG
>OMKL01000246.1:13072-36369 GCA_900302295.1 Parasudis fraserbrunneri
CCTGTGGTGACTGTCTGTCTGCCATTAGCTCACAAGGACCAACATATTGCCTTTCTCATCAACTTATTTTTGGAAAGACGATCCTGGAGGGCGTAATCATGAATATTTTTTCATACAATACACAACCACCGCCACAGCACAGGGAATTGACTGATATTACAGTATTTATAAAACATATCTGGCTTAAGCCTTCATTCTTAAGTTAATAGAAGCATGCAACAGCTGCATAATAGTCAAAACAATGTGCTCTGATCCTAGGACATTGCCGATTACCCTGGGGTACGCAATAGTCTAGAAGAGAATCAAGGTGCCCCACTGTGAATTCTCAACTTATTATGTAACTCCTGTATAATAAATACAGACCTTATCAGGCAAGTCCTCCACAGAGGGAGAGGTGCGCAGTCACAGACAGGTGGACGCATCAATCTCTTTTTGCTTAGGGACTGGCGCTTTTACAAACATCTCCTATAACGGTAAGTGCGAATCTTACTTGGGACTTTACACTTGCCCCCAACCAACTTCCCAGCGCGCTACAGGGATCGACTCTCGGACCCCCGCTAACCAATTTCAAAAAGGGATAAAAGCCCGTCGTCAAGAGCTTGATTCAGACCCTGTAGCCTACTACACTAGTATCATATTCACTCAACTGCTTAGAAATCTTTATTTTATTTTATTCTCCTTAGATCTAGGATGGACTTCATTCTGCCACCCACTCTTCCAGCTAGTGGTATCCCTTGGGAGAAGGTCTTGCCACCCCTCATTCCTCGGATGAATGGGACATTTGGACATTATAGTTTGACGCCGGAATTACTAATTTCAGAGCCCGACCATACCGGGTCTGCACAGGTAAATTAACCTAAGCACGGTAAAATACCTTTCTAACATGCATGGCTTTCTACACAGCGATCGATAGTCCACAGCAATTAATCAAAGCTTAACAATTTTTTCATCTTCTTCATAGTCTATGAAAAATATTCACTATCAGTAGCCTAATTATGATATGCCTTTGTCCTTGTAGGCCCAGTCTTGCTGCTCCTCTTATTGACCATAATGTCCAGACTATAATGTAGCAGATACCTGTCAAAGCTGTAGTGTTTGACTGTTTGTGAAGCAGTGATAGAGATCAAATAATACTGAGTGCATGAGAAACTGTACACTTGGCCAGCAATAGCATAGGCAATATTTACAATGTTACAACACTGTAATAATTTCTCTCATATTGGTAGGTGAAATGTGACCACAATGGATTTACAGTTCAGGTTGATGTGAAGCTTTTTAATCCAGAAGATCTAATGGTCAAGGTGACAGGAGACTTTGTGGAAGTACAAGGAAAGCATGAACAAAAAAAGGTAAGAACTATGTCAATCATGTTTCTCTCTCTGCTTATAATTATTGCCTCGAAAAGATCAAAGCCAATACACACCACCTGTATTTATTAGTCTCTAAATACATATTCCACTCTGTCTTCTACGTGGTTTGTTAGAAGGACGGCCCTGGGATGACAACCCGGCAGTTCAACCGTCGTTATAGGATTCCTGAGGGAGTGGACACCATGGCCTTGGAGTCTGCTGTCTCCCCAGAAGGCATCCTCATCATATCTGCCCCTCTGTTGCCAGTCAAGAACTCCAAATCCCTCACCTAATCACACCAATAATGCACAACACAACACAAACATAGCCAGTGTTTCCCACAGGTTCTTAGTTTATTTGTGGTGGTGGTGGCAGCCTGGAGTGGGCAAGATACACCGTTGGGCAGTGGAAAGGACTGTGTGCATGCAAAACTAGAATTTCTTTTAATGCGTTATTGTATCAGTTTAGGAAATATATTTGTGGTGGGCCACCGCAAATAAATGTAAGTATGGGAAACACTGTACACCCCTTTTATCACCTTGACCTCAGATGATTATGAAAACAGAATCTGATGTGAACACAGGCACAAATAGAGACAGTACTTTGGGCTTGAACGATCACAGCAACAAACCCACACGAAGCACCTAATGCACGTGCCAAAACACGCATTAAGTTTGTTCCTGGCACTGCTCTAAAATTCCCTTCTCCAAGGTTTGTACATACCGTTCTGCAGAGTCACAGTTACTCATCAATCTTAATGTTTCAAGGAACCAGTCGTTGTAAATATTATTTATTCACAATTTCAAATGTTGATTTGTTTCAGTCTGATGAAGTTATGTAATATGCACTGTTATGTTATTGTTTGATGTGATTAAGGAATTTCACAGACATATTTTCAAATTATTTAATGTAGGAATATTTCTGTTAATAAAAAATACAAAAGCACTGCATATTAAAAAAAAGAAAACTGCTGCAGCATCAAGTGCCTGTTTGCTTGTATTCAGACTATCAGTTATTCTTCCTGGAGTTCATCCAACACAAAGTCAACCTCACTGAAAGAAAAATAAACAATTTTAAGCGACTTTAAATTATTTGTTTACCTGTAAGCATACTCTTCCAAAAGCACAATTTTATAATGTGTGTGTACATGTAGTACTTAACAAGAAAACACGTTATCACAGTGTAGGCTTTAGCTTCTGTAGATTGGTTAGTTGTGAGATATCCATAGGTACCATAAATCATGGAAGCCCTTCACCTTATTTGCTCCTTCACCCATTTTCTCTGCTTGCGGAGGACTTGCAGTAATGGGTCATCTTCAAAGTCCTTTTCATCTGAATCTGAACAGAAAAACATGTCAGATGAAAAAGAGCAGGATGGGGAGAGGTGGACACCAGAAAATATGTACAATGCAATTTGAAGAATACAAGATGGCGCCCTGTGCGACTGCCACAGTGTTTTGGTGCGCAATCATTTTTTATATTTGCTTTAGTTTTTTTGTGTCGCGACCAGGATTACATTCATCGGGGACAAAACTGAACATCAAGGGTGCTGTGAAAAACCTGGTAGTTGTGTTGCTAAACCAATGTCACCCAGACACATTTCTGTGTGTTCTTTGTACTTGGCAAATTAAGGGTTTCCAATTCTGAACGTATTGCTTTGGTTCCAATTCAACACTAGATGGTAGTAAACTGATGTTTAAAACTAGATGGTGGAAAATAAGCAATCTGTAGTTACAGTAGTCCGCATAGTGCATGTTAGGATCACGAAATTCACAAAAATGGCTGGTTTGCCATATCAATACCTTGTGCAGTGTCTAATGTCTAAAATAGTTTCCAGAGGTTTGGACCTAAGTGACTTGTTTGTAGTGTATGAAAACTATCTATATCCCTGAGAATATTCAATCGGAGACATCTTGGTCAGCAAACACAGGTGATTGTAAGCCAATAAGAGGTAATTATCATTAAATGACAAACGTGGCCAATGAGCTGTTGTATTGCACCATATTGGTTAGCATGAAACATCATGAGAATACTATGAATAGTAAAGGTCAGTACTCTCCACTGCTGTGTCCTCACCTTCAGCCTCTTGCAGCAGCTGTGAAATTACCTCCATGGGCTGCTGTACATTGGCGAGAGGAACAGGGGACTGTGGGGGTGCAGGAGGAGTGTATCGAGGGGAGTCAGAGGAGACAGGGGTCCTTTGTGCAGGAGGTGAATCCAGTGTAGGGAACAATACCTCAGAAACTACCTGCAGAGGTCAAATTAAGAGTATTTAATTTTTACTAACTCATACTGACACGATGACGAAGCTTAACATTTTGACAAAAACAAGGACACACAGTGTCATAATTGAGAAGCATGAGGGCAGATTATCTGAATGTGAATCAAAGTGCTGTGCTTGTATTAAGCCGCCACTAGGGGCAGAGTGGCTAACCATGAGTGAATAAACTGACTGAATGACAGTTAGTGAGTGAGTGACAATGCCAGTCAATGAGGTGCTTTGCATCTATATAAAAAAAATGCACACCGAAGATGGGGTCAGAGAGTTCAACAAATATGATACAATGATGCTTAGAATAGAAACAAATATATCCGTGCTGTGAAAACTGGTACAAGCAGTAAAGATTCACACTATGTGCTGACCTGCCCCAGGGCACTATGAATCGGAGAGGGTGGTGGTGCACAATCACCGGGTCGGCCTTCTCTTGATAACCCCTGACATCTCTCCTGCTGCCCACCATCTCTGCTGGACCGCTCTGTCCAAGGTGGGACCTTTTTTGGACCTCTGTTGTGGCACGAAGAGCTCCTGCCTGGATAGTTGGGCCTCTCAGCATGGTCCCCATCTCCATTATGATGTCTGCATAAGAATTAGACTACGCATATAGATTTATCAACACCCTAACATATTTAACAGGTGTGTGTGTGTGTGTGTGTGTGTGTGTGTGTCTGTCTGTCTGTCTGTCTGTCTGTCTGTCTATGTAACTGAAAGGTCTCTACAGTTACGATGTCCCTTGCTTGTTTGTAATCTATGTTGATGTAAATTAATTATTCAAATGTGTCTGTGTGCACGTGTTTTTAGATGTATAGTACCTAGATGATTTCTTCTGCTTCCTGCTAGACATCCCGGTCCTTTTCTCTTTCTTCTCTGACTCCTTCATCTGTAGGTTCTCATTGGTCTTCCTCTGAGCTCTCCTGTGGTGAGAGGCCCACTCCTCCTCCTCCGTAGTTCCAGATGAAGTTGGTGGTGGAGATGACTCACGTTTACTAGTCGGCTCTTCAGTGGAGGTTTCCGTTGAGTTACCTGTGGCTCGCTGGGGTTTCTTGGAAGCCATTTTGGTCTGTGACCCGTATAACCTCTGCGAGCTCTTCTGTCGCACAGGAGGCTGGGATGACTGGGCGGGGCATGGCAAGACATCACAAAGGAGATGCATGTGGGCAGGCACAGGAGCATCCGTCTGGAGTTTGGAGACTGTGGGGCTGGAGATGGCGAGATGAGGAGAGGGAGAAGGAGCTGCTGTTGGGGAAAATGGTCCACGGCTTTCCTTGGCGTCTTCTTGTTGGGGAGCAAAGCTGAATGAGGGGGTAACTCTTTGTAAGGGATCAGGAGGTTGAACACTCTGCTGCTGTAACAGAAGGAAAAGGAAATGAAAAAGAACTATTATATGTAGCTAGAACAATAAATCATCCACCTGTTAATATACACAGAGTAGACAAAACATTAGCAACACAGGTTCCTTTCATGACAAAAGCAGATTTCTGAGAATTTGGAATGCTGGTTATGCAATGTAAAGGATTATTCAATGATGGGTTTAATATAGAAAGATTTGTAGTTTTCATGAAATATGCTAAATAGGTGAAAATGACAGTTCCTTATTGATTTTACTTTTTTAATCCACTTCAATCATGGGGGGGAGGGTGTAGACAGTGAGGAGGAGACAAATGAAAGATAGATTTTTGAGCCTTGAGACATTTATTGTGGAAATGGGCATGTAACCCAATACAAGGAATATGTTCCTAATGTTTTGTACACTGACTGAATAATTGAATTGATAAATGTATGTTCTCTACCTTGTGAGTCTGTCCAGTGAATGAGGATGGATGGAAACTGGGGCTAAGCCTGCTGACTGTGGGTTGGTTAAGACTTGAAAATTGTTGTGACAGAGAGTATGGCCACTGCCTGGCCTGCTCCATCTTCCTCCTTAAACGCCATTGGAACAGGATGTCTTCTTCTGGGCGTTTGCATGGAACTGAATCAGCAGCCACGAAGGGGTTTTGAGAGGGGTCTATGGGGAGTGAAGCTGAGCTTGCATTCACTGCAGCTTAATGATGATATTGCAAAACAAAACTGCCATTGCAATACACATTTAACAAATATGAAGTGAGAATAAAAGAGGAACAATCTTTAACAGTTGTGTAATAGGTTATGACATGGCCTTGAGTAAGTTGGAAGAAAACAACAAAATTCTGTCTCAGCTGCTTTCCACTGCACAAGCCTCGACTTACCAGTAGTTGATTCCATTAGACTGGGAATCGTAGGCCTTCGGACTGGTTCATCTACACTGATGGGAGAGAAGTCTGAGAAGCCCAGGCCCTCTGAGCTGATAGGGATAGAGTCACTGCTGATCGAGTGCTCACTGGGATAGAGATAGCCTGTTAAGCATGGTCAAATAACTTGAATTAAGGTATCATTAGTGTGACCCGTTGATCAACCTACCTTTTCTGCAGCAGTCTGTTGGCCCTTTCCTGTAACTGCAGAATATCGGGGTCACCTTGGGAGGTGTCTGACAAGCCCTAAGAATCACAAGGAGAAAGGAAAGTCAGAATCCTGAATAAACCCCAGTTAGGTCCCCTCCAACTTTTTTATTCATTCATTCAACCTTTATTTAATTCTCTGAGATACAAATTGAGGGTAGCCCTCATTTTCAACTGTGCAGAGATTACAGTAGGCAGCAACAAATATAACAAAAACAATAAAATATAGACAACACAGATAAAATCAGTTAAAACAGTTACAAATTGAGGCAGGGAGGTTTGTGATCATGGTTTTAAATGTAAATTTAAATGTAAATTTCTCATCAAGCCAGATCCCAAGATATTTATATTCAGTGTCTCTCTCAATGCTAGATCCATTTACAGCGGATATATGCAAACCGTTATAATCAATATTTCTGGCTCTAGTGATCATTGCATTAAGTACCAATTTAAGATTAATAAGAGCTTCCTGAAGAGCATTAAAGGAAAGTTGCAGGTTCTTAATGGTCAGTTGTACAGAATCAGCAATACAATACACAATAGTATCATCAGCATAAAGATGGACAACCACTCAATGAAGAGACAATATCATTAATATAAATGGTGAAGAGGACAGGACCAAACATTTATCCTTGCGGAACACCCTTTGTTCCTGGCAAGAACTCAGATTGGGCACTTTCCAACTTCACACACTGAAGCCTCTAAAACAAACCAATCACAAGCCTTTCTATCCAAACCAATACTACATAATCTTTGTAAGAGCAAAGGATGGTCAGCTGTATCGAAATCTTTTGACAGATCCATAAAAAGGGCAGCACAATGTTTATTTTTGTCTAATGCAGTTACTATATTATTTATAACTAATGTAATAGCTGAAATAGTGCTGTGATTAGCTCTAAAACCAGATTGGTGCTAACTTAATACTGAGTGACTTGAAATAAAAGACTTGAGTTGGTTGTTTATCAAAGATTCCAGGATTGTTGTTAAGCAGGGTCGTTTGGAGATTGGACTGTAAGTATTTAAATCATCTCTATCACCTCCTTTATGTAAAGGAATCACATGGGCTGATTTCCAAACACTAGGAAATCTGCCTGTTGAGATAGAAAGATTAAATATATGCATTAATTGCTCTGTGATAATTGAAGTGGACAGTTTTAGAAAAAAAAATCAAATTTATCCTCTCCAGTTGAACTCCTGGTATCAATGGATTGTAATGCTGCAAGCAGGTCATTAGGAGAGAAGGATTGAAAGGTGAACTGAGAAAAATGGCTCATGGTGCACACACAATCATCATCAATAAGAAGGGGCCCTGTGTATTCCCATTCTCAAATATATGCCCAGCATCTGCAAAGTGTTTATTAAAAGCTAGGCAAACCTCATTCTGTTCAGAAATCAAACAATCACCATATTTAATGTGTAGGTAGGGAATTAGTGGTTTTGTTTTTGTTTATCCAACTAATCCATCAACATAGTACAGAGAACAATAACATTATTGTGTGAATCATTTCTACATTCTATCATGTGCATGTACTTTGGAACAGGAACATAAAATGCTAGTTTTTGCTGGATTTGGAGGGCCGGCGTACAACAGCGTATGTCCCTAACTGACTGACTGACTGACTGACTGAACGACCGACTCCCCATTGCTGAAACATGCATGTGTGAGTGTCGCGGCTGGGTCTGGCTTAACTTGGCTTGCCTTGTGATTTTTATTGTAAATAGGCCAGCTACTCAATCCTGACCTCATATTGGAAATGAGTGTGTTGCATTCCTTTTATAATTCTACATGCAATAGAGGCTTTTCACAGAATGTTTAGAATGCCCATTTGTCCTTCATGTTGGAAGAGACAATGGTTGCTATGTGAAAAATGATTGCCATGTGTTGATATATGAGAAACATCAGCAAGGATGTAATAAATTGGTGTTTTATTACTAGATCTTGTAAACAAGTCGCAGTGGAACAGTAATATCATGCTTTTCCAATATTTTACCTACTCTACCACAGCACAGAAACTAACAATTATTTTCATTATCGATTAATCTGTCGATTATCTTCTCGATTAATCGATTAGTTGTTTGGTCTATAAAATGTCAAAAAATGATGAAAAATGTCAATCAGTGTTTCCCAAAGCCCAAGATGATGTCCTCAAATGTCTTGTTTTGTCCACAACCCAACGATATTCAGTTTACTGTCATAGAGGACTAAAGAAAACAGAAAATATTCACATTTAAGAAGCTGAAATCAGAGAATTTGGATTTCTTTACTTAAGAAATTACTCAAACCGATTAATCGACTATGAAAATAGTTGGCGGTTAATCAAATAGTTGACAACTAATCGATTAATTGTTGCAGCTCTATTCTCAATAAACAGAGGTTTGCTTCTCAACAATTCAAATAAACAAACGTTCACAGCTGAACATGTGATCAGAGTGTGGAATGCAAATATTTATGAGCCGCCTATGTTGGAATCTGGTCTCCTTCATGATGTTACTCTTCAGCCCCTCTGGTTCCAGAGCACTTACAAAGATTTGTTTAAAGTGATAAGCTTAAAGCGATAATGTGTAACTGTGACACCTGCTGCCTCTGTGTTTTCAATGTTTTGCCCTTGAGTGTCTTTACTCTGTCGCATCTGTGTGGTTTCTTTTTTTGCATGCAGACTTTCTGTAGAGCGAATTCTTGGTTTATTCGTGGCCGAGGTGGCTGTCTATTTGTTGTCCACTGTTGCAGAAAATACCCTGCATTCTGTGGGCAAAGAAATCACATCTCGTTTGTTCTAGGCATACGTCTGGTATCAGGAGATGGCTAACTAAGCTGGTTGCACCAGACCATTTGAGGCTATAGCAGCGAAAGTAAGTGATTTGCTGAATCACCTGTGGTTGCAATTAGTTCTGTACACTCCAGAACATAATTAATTAATAAAAAGATTACACATTGTCGCTTTAAGCTTGATGTATACCAAATCATCCACCCTAACAGCATAAACAAAACAAGATATTAACAGCTGGAGTTATTCTGTCACCCTCTAGATGGAAGAATACCTTTGTAGTCAAATCTTAACAGCATACTTCCCTTTATGATATTTCTAATAGCATGTATTAAGCTAATATTTAACTTAAAAATAGAGTTATAATTTATGTTCAGTACTGAAAGAATAAATATTTAGCATGTATTGAGCTCATATTTGGCTTAAACATAGGGTTGTAATTTCTGGTCAGTACAGAAAGACAACATATTTAGCAATCTCAGTACAATAGCACACCCCTGGCAGGTCATAACTCTCAAACAATCTTTATTTTTGTTAAGATTCCATAGAGATTAAATATTTAGGTCAAATTGTGTCTTATTCCCAGTTACTTAACTCACCAATGCACTGAGATCGAGGAGCTCTCTGGATGGGGAGGGAGTGCGGCCTCCGCGGCAAAACTGCATGACTGGACTGAGTGTGTTGGTTGTGTGATTATCTCTTAGAATTAGGGTGAGATCTGTTAAGGTAAAGGGAGCCAAAAGAGATTATTCGGATAGGTTAATCTCCTCCATTGTATATTTAAAATCTGATAGCCCAAAGAAAAAAAGTTTGAAACAAGTGACCACACACCTTTGTCTGTGGTTTGAGTTGGCGTAGAACTAGAGGGTAAAGATGAGGGTGACATCCACCAGAAAGGCTGCCAATCCCCTCCCACTGTAGAAGCCATTTGCTGGCGCTCCTCTCGACTCTGTGGTTGACCACGGCGAAAGCGTTCTATGTACCTGGGTGAGTAACCATTACAGCTTGTTACAGGGAGTGTCACTCAAATGGTAAAATAAAGTTCCAGCCAATCCACTACATGCCTGACTCCAACCTCTTAATATCTTACATTAATATCTTGAGACTATAGCATACAGTCTTGTTATAGCTCAGTGGGGAGAGTATGGCACTACTAGGTTTGAGCAGACAGAATTACAACCTATACTGTACATTAAGAAGTGACTTGATTAAGGTTAGGGTTATTCTATATTGTCGAGAACAGTCTGACATGTACTTTGCTAGCACTGAATCCTGTTGATCTCCTTGGTCAGAGGAGGATTTTCCAGCCGGTACAGACTCTTTAGGTGCCTCCATGTTAGGAGAGGATCTGGTGTTGGGTGGGGTAGACCCAAGGTCACTGGAAGGCCAAGACTCTGAGAAACCGGCCTGGTCATTCGTGTTGGGAAGGTGGCAGGTGTCAAGGTGGTTCGCTTTGTCAAGAAAGCACTGGTCGTCTTGGCCTAGGGAGTGTATCTGTGATGGTGGACTCGCTGGCTGGTTTAGACGCACAGGACTCAAAGTCTGTACAGAGCAACAAGATTTAAAAGCATTTAAAAGGAGTGAGGACACTGCAAAATGTGCAGGTCATGCTATGGTGCAGTATTAACTGGGTGTGTATGAAATACAGTAAATATCAGTTTTACTTTAAAACTTACTGTTTTTCTCTTTTTCTTTGACAGCCTTTGGATGCGAGAAGGGTGGTAATATGTCTTTCCCATGAGGTCTGGTGGGAATGGGTCCTGCCTGGAAAACACAGCATTACTAAGAAGAAGAAAAAACATTATAAGACCAGTGCTTTTGTTGAGAGTAACTCGAGTTGCTGTTATATGATTGTATCAATGCCCTCTTACAGTATTCCAAACACGCTACCTGGATTTCATATTAGCGATGGGATGTCGTAGAGATGATTCATAATATTGGCTGACTCTAGGACAAAATGCTTAGGAAATAAAGCCGATGGCCACACGCTGGGAAACGGAGGAGTCTGGGTCAGATTGAATGCATGAATGAGGCAGCCACAAACACATTATTCACCCGCCTTCCGGGTTATCGTTGGCTTGGCTTGTCCACAAGAGTTACCATGGAACCAAACGGCAATACTTTCGATATGTTTGTTAGCAAGTGTTGTTGGATATTTCAATACCTATATCCCTCAAATCCAAAATGGAAATGTCCAATAGCTTTTTTTATTGGGTGCGCCGCATAGATATCAGAATCAGAAATAATCTGGGAAAGATTCACCTTGTTTACACTGAACATCATTTACTACACGCCAATAAGCATGGGGTTTCAAATGAATGACATAACATTTACCCAACCATGCACGAGGAGCCGTTCCAATTTACACCAATCAGTAGGTAAGAAACCGGCAGCGCGCGGAAGAGGAAAGTCGACACGACAAGGCCGATCAAGCTAAGCCAGCTAAGCTAGCAAGGTAAACAACCACTAGTTAATAAACGATTGATTAACGTTATGTTTTGGTGCTTAATTTGGGTCTGGAAATAGTTCGTTTGGCCAATTACCATAATGTGAGTAAACAACATATAACATTAAAGTTAACGTTGCCAGCTAATGTCATCTAACTGAGGGTTAACGCTAGCGTTTGGTCGCTAAGGTTAGCTATCTAGCTAACTAATCTGATGTTATTGGCTAGTTAGCAAACAAAAGTGGTGAAGTAGGTTAGCTAGCTTTTTGTATCCAGCCAACTTACAAGAAACTGCTGTATGGTAACTAGTATGTTAGCTACTGTTGGGGTATGTATGGTACCTGTTGGGGTTGTTATTAAACTCACTGCTTTTCTTTCCAGCAAGGAGCTTATAATCACAGTAACGTTATAGTGAACATGCATCACGTCAAGATCAAGACCGAAAGGCCAGGTGAGAAACTGTAGAGATAACGTTATCGCTTAACGTTATGTTATGAAATATTGAGGTGGTGATACATTGGACAACTTTTGTTGCACTTTTTTATTGGTTCGGTTATCGTTCACACTGCCAACTGACAAAGGAACCAAACTTTCTAAACAAAGCCATGCTATGTGATCACGCAGGGCAGCCTTTTATTGGACATAATGTTAAATCAACTTCTGTGAAAAATGTGCTTCAAACTTGCAGGAATATTTTTTCATTTTGGTAGTTTTGTCCTCATTACTTTCGTCGGAGACTTACTGCGCACAGACACTGAAGAGATGTAGCCAACGTTTACTCTGGGTTGCCAGGATGTGCAGGAATAATTGTGGTATATGAAAGAGTTAAGACCGTTTCTTTAGTATCACGACATTATTTAGCTATTTGAGCCCAGCGGCGAAAATAATCACGTTATGCGAATGAAAAATAACACATGTGGAAATATACAGGAAATGTCTACAAAAACTGTCCAATCAGCTTCATTAAATGCGCGATTTTTCGGGTCTTTTCCTGCTTTTGGTCCGGTTTGCTTTCACACCTCAAACTGAAATTGGGATTGGAAGCGGTTCGCTCCAGGGTTCACATGGAAGCGGACCGAGACCAGGGTGCGGTTGTTTGGTGCCGAACTGAGTTCGATTACTATGTTGACACCAGCCCACGGATAAACGCTCCCGGGTTCGATTCAACCAGCCTAAACAAGGCTTGTGAATGCGCCCTTAATTTCCTGTTGGCACGCATATTGCCATACCATGTTGCCCAGTGTATCGCAACCCATAGACAGAACATTCCCCCACCAAGGAAGGGAAAACGGATGAAGATAAAGGTGCTTCCACTTAGCTACTGCACAGGCATTTAAAATTATGAGGGTTGTATATTTTGTGCCGTGATTCCAAATGTTAAAGGGATAGTTCCGATTTTTCTTTTCTTTTTTTTATACATAAAGTGGTATTAAATACTTGCTAGCAGTGTAATTGATGCATAGACATTAGCTTCCTTACTGAGACCCATGTTTTGGCTGTGTTCCGAGCAAGCCGGGCAGCTTCAGACAGGCAGCACACATGGTATGGAGACAGAAAAGTTTTAATCTACACCACAACATGCAAACAAAAGTTTTAAGCATCCACAACAGAATACTGCAGTCCATTTGTATTCCAGATGCTTGCTTCTCCTCTCGGACCATTAGCTAATAGCTCAGTAAACGAAAGTTACCTTTTCGAGACACAAATACTTCTTAAAGATCCTCCTTCCTCCATCAAGTCAGCAGTATGGAAGCATTTTGGTTTTCTCATGACCTGTGAAAACGAGGTCTAACCAGAGACAGTCTGACAATGTTCATATTGTTGATAAAAGAACAACAGGTTGCCCGGTATGAAAGTATGTTTACCATATCCCCCTACGACAGTCAACACTAGTTTCTAGCATGATCGGACAATAATGTAAAGGCTAATGTTACTGAGGGCTTGTGCAATGCAGCATTAATTGCCCTGATACAGATGGATGGTTTCTAGCGCAACACAGAGCTACGTGACCATGACAGCACACTAATGAAAATTAGGAAATAGTAAATCTAGTTCTTCAACCTGGCCCCATATATGAAGCTCACACAAGTGAAATTATTTTTTATATTATAAATGGATTTGGTGAATCGTTACATCCCCAAAAACAAACCCTCTGCTGTCTTTTGTGTTGAGTCCTAATCAGAACTTTTTTTAGAAAGTGTATGGCTCAAATGGAATGCTCAAATGTTGCTGCTTTAACCTGCTTTGAAAATTTTATATTTTCCTGGGCCATAATTGATGTAGCAGTTTTTGGGAATGTATAATTTTTGGCTGCAAATGCTACGTACATTAAAACTTCATGGTCCAGTTTTAGGCAAGCATGGTTTTTGGATAAACATTGGGTCAGCTACTGGGGCCACATTTCACCGCCGCTTGCCCTCTCCCCTCCACTAACTACTGGCCCGGGGGGAAACACATCGATATGCTTTTACATGCAGCCATATTGTTAATTTGAGATTTTAGGAAAATATATGGTGGAAACAATAAGTGCATTTTTCAGTCTCTAGTACAGTTAAATTTGAATAAATTGACCTATCTCAAACTCTGCCCTTGTTTCTTGATCCTCCAATCACAACTGTTGCTTTCCTCTGACAAACAAATGTTCACTGCAAGCGGCACCATTTAGGAATGTCATTGTGATTCTGCAGATCTAGAGGGGAGTGGTGCACGCAGTCGATTGGATGCTGTGTTACAGGTGCTGGTTGAGAAGAGTGATAGTGAAAGGTTAGTAGGTGCTGCATTATGACTGTAGAATCCTTTTTGGTTTTCTTGATTACTTTCTAACAAAGCTAATTTGACCTTGTTTTCTGCAGGGAGCAAAATGAAGATGATACTGGAAAGATAGCTGCAGAGTCTTTAAACAAGTATGAAAACTGTTTGAATGTTTGAAGTAGACTAGATGATATTGTAAAGTAATCCCAACTATAAACTTTTTTTTTTTTTGACATGCATGAACTAAATTGTAATGGTTTAAATCTTTGTATTTCTTATGTTCTCCTTAGGGATTTGTCACCATCATCTGCCGGGAAGCGGTAAGTCTCTTGAGCTTTCAAAACAAATCATGTTCTGTGAATCATGTCCAGAAACACAAAAACATTCCCCTGACGTCTTAATGCCTGTAACACACTGAGAATGGACACAGAAATCCTAGACACAATAACAGTATGTACAGAGCAGAGCAGAGCAGATGCACCAAGCCCACGGTTTTCAGCTGTATTCCACGTGTTCCACAAGTGAATCTCAAGTGTATTAACATAAACTTTCGTCCCACAAAATAGGATGCAGAGTTTATCCTTACACCCCTGCACACTATGAGCCAAGCTCTATAATGTGAGTTGTCTGTGGGAACAGCATGGTCTATTAACATAGGCACTCAAGTGAAACTGTTCGAAACGGCCAACATTTTCACTTGCAGAGTGTTTCAATGTAATGGGAACCGGAAAAAGCCAATGAAACTGTATTGACCCCACTCTCTTTCCTACATTTTGAAATTCACAAGTTGCATGGTATACAACCTTACCAGATCCAAACCAGTGGCATAGAAGTAGAGGCTATTGAGAACGGTCTCACAGTCCTTAACTCTGTGCTTAATTCCAAGGCCATCATCACGGTTCCCACAGCACCGGAGAAAGAAGCGAAAAGAGATGGATGATGGCTTACCAGAGAGCAATCAGCATAAGCAAAGTAAACTCCACTGTCAGCTGTTCCTTAAATTATGCAAAGAGAATGCAATTGTATGTTTCTCCACTTAATCACTGTTTATCTCCATTTTCATCCACTATCCTTCTCTTTGCTTTTTGTACTACCCTCTTCTTCCCATTTTCCTCACATTCTCAGATGCTTACATCATTAAGTTGTTTGATCGCAGTGTGGATCTGGCTCAGTTCAGCACCACTACCCCCCTGTACCCAATCTGCCGTGCCTGGATGAGAAACAACCCTTCAGTTAGAGAGCGAGCTACCTCCCCGAGCCCCCCTCACAGTATGGGGGAGGAGGAGGTGAGGTCATACCAATGATACAATGATGCTGAATAATCATTCATTAAATTCTGCCTTTTTTAGGACTGTGTCCCTTTAAAAGATCCACTGGAGAACTGCGGTCAGTGTCCATCACAGTTGGTGCTGATCTTGCAAAACGTAGCCAGGCTTATATGCCTGTAAACATTCTGATAGAGCTTGCAATCTAAGGGCAGTCAAAGAAGGGCACGGGATCAGAAGTCCCTGCTAGTGCGCATGCTTAGGAGTATCCCCATTGCATGTGGAGGGGGGGACACAGTCAAAAAAACAGAACATTTGAGGATAAGTCCAAAGACGGTGGAAAAGAAAATTGGTCTATTTGGAGTATGAAATCTCTTCAATACAATGAAATACACGGACAAATGAGTGTTTGTGATATTCTAGCACCAACTGTGGTATTCTTATCCCTCAAATCCGGATTTGGCCATCTGTTTTCATAAAGTAATGCACAGGACTATTTGAGATAAGAATTGTATTATCCATAAGGGGCAACTGCGTTGTTACAGGACAGCAGCACAATTTCCTCTCTGGGAAAATGTTTACTGTACCTGAGAATTGTTTTATTGTATTCCTTCTCTGTTTCTGTTTGTTTGTTTTGCCAGGTTACAGACATGCTTAATGGTAAGGGGCAGAACGTGTACCGCCTTCCCCCTCCCACCTCCTGTCCAGTCAGCTCCTCGGGAGAGCCTATGAACTTGAGGATCCCACAAACTGAAAAGCCCACTGTAAACAAGGTACATGCTTAAGCCCATTTTTCATGATCGGCTATTCAGAGGTCATTATGAATTAATATTTTATTGTTCTGTGTTTGCAGGAGCGAGCAAATGAGGCCGAGGTTATTAAGTAGGCATTTTCATAATTTCCGCAAAATCTGTAAGACTGAAATGGGAGACGGCAGCTAGGCTGCTAAAATACTGCTAGCAAAAATGGTGGATTGTTTTGCTTACTCTTGGGGTACTGTTCCAAGGCCTTGTCTCCTCCAACAGTTATTGTAACACAAGTTCTGCTTGCTTTTTGGTTTTACTCAATACGTAAACAAAAATATTTTAATTGGAAGTATTTATTTGGGCCTCCAAAAACTGATAATTTAATGTTTTACTCTGTTGAATATTCAGACTCATCCCTAATATTCATAATGTCATATATCCATGCTGTCATGAAAGGGGTACATGGAGATGCACACCACTGTATGTACTGTCATTTCCTTCAGGTGCTTCGAGTATGAGCCCTATGAGTTATTATCATAAGTTACTGTAAAATTTGATTTTATGCATCCATCATAATAGCCTCCTATGTTTCTTTGTTTCTGCAGTTAACAGACTCCGCTCCTGTACCAGGTTCTCTCATATGCGATCACATGGAACGCTGGAAAAAGATAAGGCAAAAGTATGTTAACTTAAAATATTGGGCTGGACATAGTTCAGGCAAAATTACAAAAATGAGGAGAAATGAATATATCTCTGCTATGAGTTCAGTTCTCTTCCCAGATTGGTATAGGTATACTTCCTGGAGTACATTGAATGCTTTAAGGGATTCACATGCAGATTCTAATTCAGGAATAAATGTATCAGAAATGGGTGGTAAAAGTTTGAGGGTAATTTAGTTGTCATACATTATGACTTTACTTTAAAGTCATCTATTTGCTATATAGGACAACTCTTACATTATGCATGCATAGACAAAAATGATATAGTCAAGAATAGCTTGAAAATCCCACAATTCTATGTTGAAGGAGATCCACTTTCTTTTATGGTTGAAAGTGTTCAGTCTTGTGAGACGTGAAAACCAGATACTTCAATTGTTGCTGTCTATGAGTTGAGGAGGGGGAGTGTTAGATTTGGACAACACACTTATATTTATCATCTATCTGTTATCGTGTTGTGGGATTTTTTTTATATCCTTAATCATGACACACTATTTTGTTGTCTAAATGAATGATAAAAAGTACATTTTAAGTCAGATTTCTCGCAAAAGGATTCCTGAAATATTTGAGAATGTTAATTGAAAATGAGATTCATTTTGATACTATACCATTCTTCCTGTTACCCTGCACTCCATTATGATGAATCAGTTGGATTATTTAAGGTGATTTTCCATACCTAAGCATATATTGTGATTTATCCTTATCTAAAGTAGTCCTTCTGGATGTCATGATATTTCTTTTTCCCATATCACCTAGCCCTATTTACGCATGCATGTCAGGGTATGCCGGGCGGGACAAAATATTAGAGGACAATGTGCCACAAAATCTTTGACATAATCTTTACTATTTATCTATTTCAGATGGAAGGAGTCCTCCAACAAGAACCAGTTACGATACAGTGAGAGCATCAAGATCCTTAAGGAGATGAAGGAAATGTATGATCGCTAGATTGGTACTTTTCAGCATTTCACAACAGGGTAGAATCAGTACAACAGGAAAGGATCCATAGGGTAGCAGTCTACTTTGGAACACACCTGCCATCTACTGTACACATGCAGATGGAATAACAAAAGATTATCAGAGCCGTAAGCCGTAGTCCCTATTTACTGTTGCAAGAACTCCCGACACTCACTAATTGTTTTAGGTTGTAGCAATTCCTTGTCAGGATTATATTTCAAGTGTGCTATGGGACTCCTGATGTTTTGATATTTTAGGATCTGTATTAATGCGCTCTCGTCAATAAATCAAATGATCTGTACAGGCAAATGGTGAGTTGTGCGTCATAATGCTTAAGAGTTTGTGATCTTTCCAAATTCAGGACCATATGCCTATTTTCATTTACTGTATGAAAAATTGCTAATACATATACCTGGATTTCATATAAGAATGTTTGTAGTAGGTTATAGTTAAAGTGTTCAACTGTTGAGTTCAACATAAAATTGTAAGTACTTTATTTATTCTACATGAGATAAAAAGCCATGGAGCAAACTACATGTTTCACTTTCTGCTTCTTCAGGTTCACTCATCAAACAACTTATCACAGGTGTTATACATCAGCTTGACACAATC
Organism: Parasudis fraserbrunneri; assembly: GCA_900302295.1. Lineage (NCBI taxonomy): Eukaryota > Metazoa > Chordata > Actinopteri > Aulopiformes > Chlorophthalmidae > Parasudis > Parasudis fraserbrunneri. Next base: position 31,431 of record OMKL01000246.1, read on the forward strand.
ACGTGGCCAATGATGTATACATTTCATACCCAAACAAGAGGCATATAGTGGTATGACATGAATATATAAATAAACAGGTAATCATAATACAATGTACTAGTACGAGTGTCCAAGAATATTATTACTAGTCATGAAAGTAAATATGAATTAAGCATAACATGTGACACTAATACACAAGGGAAAAACATTAAAAAAAAAATAAAAATAAAAAAACATTACATAGAAATTTTAAAGTTTACAAGGTTACATTAGATCTTCACTTATGGAGGTTACAATAAGTAGGCTAGTACATCTAGGCATGGATTCAAATCTAAAAGTTTACTGTAATTTATAATGTAATGATTTTTTTAAATATTTTTCTGATGTAATGTTTCTTATGTATTGGTACCACATTAATTATGATCGCCTGTTTATTTACATATGTTTTTGTGTTATACCACTTGAGACCTATATGTATCTTGTTTGGGTGTACAATGTATACATTATTATTGGTCACATGATTGTGTCCTCTCAGTCCCAACAACATGCCAAAACGTTTTCTGGAATGGTGAGTGGTGCTAGGTGGGGTGGTAGGGGCATTAAGATTACTTTTTGAATATATTCAAGTAGACAAATGGCTACAGAATGTAGATGACAAAAATTGTTTAAAAAAACAAAAACAAAAAAACAATGAATACTTGACTAAGCAAAACACAAACAGATGGCAATCAGTATTTTTTTTATTATTTAAATTGTAGGGCATACATTTTGTACAGAATCATCAAGAGTAGGATTTGAAGATGCAAAATAACATTAGCATTGGACATTTACATTTTATCGTAACTCAAAATACGGTTCTACTTAAGTCTGTTTAAAAGCATAACATCTTGAACAATAACAATGCATTCAAAGCATATCTAAGCTGCAACTCACATTTAATGTATGCTGTCAGCTGTAGTATCAAAAGCTCGCCCCATGTTTTCGTATTGTGCCTGGGGTACTGTTTTGTTATTTGCTTGGATTAAAGGCTAGGTCTTTGATAAATTGAACTTTAAAGATACAATAGGGGTTTTATTTGACCATCTGAATTTTGGGAAGCCTACTTTCATATACTCTTAATCTGAGAAACCCAGAAGCTCTCTGGAAATTTAGGTCAGTGTTTTTAACACTGCTCTGTCGTTACTGGAGAAAACTGGTGGGCGACATCGTAAAAGACACATGGATAATAATTTGAGTTATAATAATAATAATAATATATATATATAATAATACGAGTTTCTGACCTTTTTCTGTGTGCATGATGTATATATTTTTTATTCGTGAGAGTATCTAGATTGTTTCCAGTATGTCCCTGCACGCCAACCACACGTGACCAGTCAAAATCCGTTGGGTTTTCAAATGACGTGAAAGGGAAACACCTCTGCGCAGATTTTAGATGGCTTGCCATCAGACTCTTGATGTTATTACACAAATCTTGAGTATGAGTTTAATGTACTGTGTGCTTAAAGAGTGACTTGTAAATTAAAAATAAGCATTTGGAGCTTTCTTAGCCCATCATAACTAGAAATACTGGTCTGTTTTCCTCTAATATTTACAAACATTACAAATGTAGACAAGCCGTTTACTCAGCCTCAAAAGTCGTGTAAAACTCACATTTAGTTGTTACACACCGTTCTTGTGTCAAAGTCTCAAACGATGAATCTCAAGTGGGAAGAAAATGTCTTCAGTCCAATGAATCACTATGCAAACAAGGCCAGTGAGGCGACAGTGTGTCATCATGCCACACTTTAATTATGGATTATGACTTTAACAAGCATGGAGTTATTACAGTCACAGTGGCTGTTGGATCTAGTGGCCTTGTCCTGAGTATAGCTTCTCTTGCTCCTCCATAGCGACCTCTTTGTTATCCAAGCTTATTGTAGTTGTTAAGGATGTGGCAGTGTTTTTCCTGTCTTCGGGAAAAACAGAGTCAGATTTGCGCGAAATCCTTGAAAGATGGGAAGCTAGGGAGCGAGAAGAGGCAAACGACAGGGCGTCTTCTGCCAAGGCACTCTCTAGGACATGGCACACAGACTGCTGCAGCTTCTTCTGGAACTCATCACACATGAAGACATAGAGGATGGGGTTGATACAGCTGTTGAGAAAGGCCAGGTTTGTAGACAGGGGAACACCAACACCCACAACATTGTAAAGGGCTGGATTACGCTGTAAATGCAGAAACTGAAACACATGAAAGGGCATCCAACAGACGAAGAATGCAAGGATGATGGAGATGATGATGCGGAGAGACCTCCTTTTCTTACCTCTCTGGAGGCGCCTAGCACGCACACCAATGGCAATATAAGAGCCAATTATTACTAGAAAGGGAATAACGAAGCCTGCAACAAAGCGTAAGAGCGTGAGACTCCACATATCCACTGATGCGGAATATGCACAGTACAACTTGCCGTCTGGTCCAAGAAGAATTTCTCGAACAATGGTATATGGGAGACTGAAGGCTAGAGCTGCCAGCCAGATGCTGACACACATGAACTGAGCTTTGCGAGGGGTTCGCTTGTTCTGTGCCCACACCACCACCCATGTGGCCAGGCAACGATCCAGACTTATGGCCATCAGGAGGAATATACTGGCAAACATGTTAATTGTAGATACTAAACTGTTGAGCTGACACATTAAATGTCCAAAAGGCCAGTTGTAACCCCGCGAGACATAAACAATAGTGAAAATCAAGAAGGCTGTGAAGAGGAAGTCAGCCAGGGCCAAGTTCAGAAACCAAATGGAGTTGACCGTTTTCTTCATCCGAAGCCCCGTCACATAGATGACTAGACCGTTGCCTAAAGTGCCAACCACGAATACCACAATGTAGATTACCAAAGACACTGTTTGCATGGTGGTGAGAGGAAATTGTGATTTGGTATTAGGCTGAATTTCTCGCACAGTGCTGTTGAAGTCACCGGTAATGTGTGAATCTATGAAAGAAGAAGACATAATTTTAGTTAAACAGTGAATGTTTTATGCAACCTGCTCTGAGTGGCTGATGAGAATTTGACATTTGTTGACAAAACTATAATTCGGCTATGTAAAGCTGTAAAGGGTTGACAGCAAACCTCAAAGCAGGGAGCTATTTGAATTGCTGACAAATGACTTTTCTGTCAAAGCTACTTTTTTCTTTTTTTTTCAATAGCATGTTGAATTTTTAAGCCTCAGTATATTTATCTATAATATCTCTTTTAAATGGAAGACTTTATAGCTAAACATTCAGTTACATGGTAGTAACCTCCAAATCAGATATTGATAATTACACTGCATACAGTCGGCAATGAAGTGTTTTATGAAGACTCCAATCAGCACTGAATTTAATGGAATTTTGTTGGTATTGGGCTATATTAAGTCCTGCTCTTTCAACTAAGCACTTTGATCAGAAATTACACTAATCAAGAAAAATCTGCATTATTATTGATTATTTATGAATTAAATAATTATCTCCCTCCTGCTAATGCACTTCCATCAGCTTATATTGTTATTTAGGATGCAGTGTTAAGCTAAGTGACATATTTTAGATAACCACATAACCACATAATATTCTCTCTATTTAAAGTTAGATAGTAAAAAGATAACTTTGTCTCACCGTTCCCCATATTCTTGTTGTGATGTAACACTCCAAAATGATTTCACTAGTACAAGCTCATTAACGGATGATGAGTGTGGTGAATGCAAATGTCCATGTAGCGTTGATGGAACTGACAGTATATTTGGTTTTGGTGCAGGGAGGAGATGTGAGTCAGCCCTTCAAGGCGGTGTTTCCCTCCTCTTCCCCTGCACAATACTGAATATGACTGTGTGAGAGCTGTAGTTTAAAATGTTAAGTCTGCCTGACACTGGCTACAAAGGCTCTTGAGTATGTCCCAAAGTTTACACTACTACCCCTCTTCTCCCCTCCCTAACTACCAAATGTTGGGGAAATGATTCTCAAATGGATAGTAGTTTGTAATGACAAAAAATTAGGCTTTTTCCCAAAAATCTAGTCTGTCAAAATATCACTACTTTGTAAAAGTAGTTAAATTCCTAAGAACATTGTGAAAATGTATGAAAGTCTGTGAGGTCAAAACACAGAGCTACAGTTGAACTGAGGTGTGCATGTCACAAAGAATCCACGGAAAAATGTGAATGATGGCATTCCAAAAAACTTCTTCAAAAGCAAGATTTTATTTCAGTTTTACCTTCTTTTTTTTTATTAGTATTTTATGATTTTTAGACCTTAAAGGTAAGCTTTGACATTGTGAATTTTAGTTGGTTTTTGTTCTTCACTGGACACTCAACGTCATATTGAGCAGAAAAGTTTCTACATTTGTCCTTCCGTTTCCATAAAATGGAACATTGGCATTCCTCATTGAAAACATGAGGCACAACTAGTTCCAACCTTCCAGCTAGTTGTGCCAAAAGTGTCGCTTTAATAAGTGTCTTGTTTTTTATGATTATAAGGGTGTTCCTTTAGCTGCAAGATAAGGATGTCAGAAAATTATGCAATTATAAATGAAACCTTAACTTAAGTGGTTATGTGCAACCGGACACAGTAAGCAATCCCTCATCTGAACATAAGGTGATAACATACAGTGACAAGCTGATAAACAACAAAGACGTTTTTTTCACAGCCTTTTTTGTTGATTGATTGATTGAGATTCTTCATTAACAAAACGACATACTTCAACATACACCGGTACAGTTTACACAGTACAGAACAGTTCAGTATGAGGTCTGCTAATCGGATAAAAACCCAAATAAGTCTTTCAACTTGTTTAAATTGGGGTCCTTGGTACTCAATTCATGGTGTGACATACAAACAAATAGCCTATGCTAAGCAGAACAGACATGAAAGAGACGATATATTATATACATTATGTACAGAAGACCTTGGATGACCTTGGTTCTGCGCTCCCACTGAAAATTATATTGTTGAAGC